>VXBW01005829.1:315069-341819 GCA_013400375.1 Thinocorus orbignyianus | reverse complement strand
TTGGAACTTGATGATCTTTAAGGTCCCTTCCAACTCTAACCATTCTATGATTCTATGACACATGCCTTGGAAACCGCTCCAGCATCATTAGGATCAGAAACGGCTCCTGTCTCGGAGCATCACTGCTTCCCTCACACCCACCCCGACGGCAGCGCAGAGGGAAGGACCTCTCTCCTAACCTTGTCCATCCACCACGGAGTGCTCTTGGGATTTAAAAGAAGGGTTTGGTTCTACCACCAACACTTTTAAGATTTCCTCATGGGACCTTTTATCACCCAACATATACAACCGTACACTCTCCTGGTAATGATTAGAGCAACAGCATGGAAAGGGGAAAAGAAGGGGTTGATCCATAAGACAAGATCTAAGACAAGATTGTCTTTTGTTCTGCTTTGGTGGTGACTGTCCTGCTGGTCTTTGGCAACAAGAAACAGCATTTTCAGGAATGGTTAAAGCAGAAAGTATCTGCCTTGAAACCCCAGGGAGGATCTTCCCAGCTCCCTTGAAACACCACAGGTCAGAAGCCACCCGTAAGATGTCCCTCCTGCTTGCTCACTGCCACTGCCGTACCCGGTCTGCGGTCACTGCTGCAGCCACACTGCAGAGATTGGGCTGGATCCCACACCTCCCTCTGTCACTTTGATTTAGGGTCCCTAATTACAATTAAAAAGAAGTTAACCCCCATCCTGGAGCAAAGCAGGGGGTCAAGGAGGGGTCCGTGGCAGCAGCCAGGGGAGGTGGGTGGCAGCTCATCTCCTGGCCCAGGATGATTTATGGCAATGTCTCCCCTTCCCTCTCCCGCGCCTCCCAGCCCAGCCGCACGCGTAAATCAAAGCTGCCTTCACCTATTAGTCACAACCAAACATTTTCACTCCAGATTTCTGTAATCTTTCAGCAAGTTCTAAACACTCATCTTATTTTCCTCAGGAGCAATCAGGATCAACAGACTGGCAAACGCTGGCGTGCTCCAGAGATTAGGCAGCAATATTAAGTGGAAAAACACCACTTTAAGGCTCCTACGTGTGCACTAGCAGCTATGGAAACGCAGGGATGGAACATTTTTGGGGACCTCAGTGCATACCATAAAGCAGGAGGGAACTCTCTGCCATTTACCTGGGAGTCCTGGTGGACAACAGGTTGACCATAAGCCAGCAATGTGCCCCTGTGGTCAAGAATGTCAATGGTAACCCAGGAGGCATCAAGAAGAACATGGCCAACAGGTGGACGGAGGTCATCCTCCTCCTCTGCTCTGCCCCAGTGAGGCCCCATCTGGAGCACTTGGACCAATTCTGGGTTCCCCAGTTCAAGAAGGACAAGGAACTGCTGGAGAGGGTACATCAAAGGGCCACAAAGATGATGAGGGGCCTGGAGCATCTCTCCTACGAGGAAAGGCTGAGGGACTTGGGGCTTTTTAGTCTGGAGAAGACTGAGGGGGTGATCTGACCAGTGCTTATAAACACTTGGAGAATGGGTGTCAGGAGGATGGGGCCAGTGTTTTTAAAGTGGTGCCCAGTGAGAGGAAAAGAGAGAATGGGCACCAACTTGAACATCGGAAGTTCCATCTGAACGGAAGGAGAACCTGTTCACTTTGAGGGTGGCAGAGCCCTGGAAGAAGCTGCCCAGAGAGGTGGTGGAATCTTCATCTCTGGAGACATTCCAAACCCACCTGGACACTTTCCCATGCAACCTGCTCTGGATGAACCTGCTTTGGCAGGAGGGTTGGACTAAATGATCTCCACAGGTCCCTTCCAACCCCGTAATATTCTGTGATTACCAGTCCAGCCAACTCCAATAAACTGTCTGCCCTGTTTAGGAACTCGTATGCGCTGGTATTAATGGGCATGGTAATTATTCTGACAGCAATAGGATAAAGCAGGTTTATGCTACACTTTCCACTCAAGGATCAAAGAGCCAAAACACCCACCAACATACTCTCCTGTGACTGTGAGCAGCAGAGAAGCACCAGGGCTTCCAGACCTGCACACAAAGAACCAGCCATTCTGCTGCTGCTCACGAAGTTCATCAAAAATATCCATCTGTATCTGCAGATTCAGTCACAAAAAGACATTTACCATCTTTCCATTCTCTTGTTGCTGGGTTAATGATGCCAAAAAGCTCATCGTTGGTGACTGCCTTGGGGTTGAGGTCTGTCCAGACAGGACGTCGCTTCATTATCTGGTAGGTCTTGTTGAGGGATCTCATCACCTGAGACTTGCCCGTGCCTGCGTTACCCACCACAAAGACGGAGTGCCGGACCGTCAGCAGCTCCTCCAGCTGCACCACCTGGGAAAAAAAACTCCCAAATTAGAGACAAAGATGCCAAACTGAAGCTCAGACCTACAAAATGGTTCCTATTGGGCCTCTTATTTAGCAACACGTGACCCAGAGGCACAAATGGATTTGACACTGAGTTTGGTCTTCCCACTCTAATACTGCTGGGTGAGGTCCTCAGCCTGCAGACAAACCTCCAGTACCATTTACACCTGACAGCCATCAGCTGATGAGGCACTGCTCTCCAAGGGCCACACTTTCATGGGCCTGCAAGAGTTGGTCCCCTTGTAGACTCAGGGGCCAAGCCAGTGCAGGCTTCATGGGCTGGTGTAAACGCACCAGAGCCAGCACAGAAGTTTCCATCCTCCATCAAGGTCTGCCTGAGGGGGGAACACTGTGCAGAGCCCTCTTTGTAGAGGTGAAGAAAGTTGAGAAACACCAAATGATGTGACGGTGGTGTAGGTACAGCAGAAGATCGCTTGGTCTTACTTTGAGTATGAAGTTGTCCTCAGCCTGCAGCCGCAGGTCCAACACCGCCTGCCGCACATAGGACTCAAAACTCAGGTCACGCTTCCGAGGCACATCCAGCGCAGGGAAAAGATCGCCGATCAGCCCCATAAACACGGGCACATCATCCGTCACGATCTTGGGGATGTTAAAGTCACGAAGCGAGCGCATGAGAACCTGGTCCTCGGGTCGCTCTGGGTCATCTCGTTTAAGGGAACCGGCAACGATGAGCACGGACTTGATTGCACGCAAGCCCCAGTCGTAGTGATCCTGCGTGGGGGAAAAAATCAAAGCCAAAAAAGGAGGGAATGAGTTTATGCTTTGACAGTACACCACCACATGGAGGTACAAACCAGCAGCTCCAAACTGGAAATACATCCAAATCTGTTCTTTGCATTTTGGCCAGAGACCCGCACCAGCCTGAGCCACCTCATTTCCATTTCAGTAGGTGAGATTCTCGTCAGGGACAGGATTAAAGAGTCACATCGTTCAGCTGTTCCTCCCACTGCGTGGGCTCAGAGTTGGCAGTGAGACAGCAGCAGGACTTGCACTCCAGGGACCTAAGCAATTTGTTTCATCTAAATCAAGCAACAGCTGAAGCAAGGCCAGCAGGGCCCCTGGATCTGCAGGAGCTACCAAGGTGAAAGGTTTGTTAGCCTGTTATGAGGCCCCAGACACCCAACTTTCTCCATCCCGCCCATCACAAGGTCCCTGGGCACATCTGGTCCCAGAGGCAGCCCACCAAGGCAGGGGCCAGTAAAGACATTGCTGAAAAAGAACCACAAAAAGGCAGGAGAGGAACTCTAAAGCCAACAAACAAGCCTTTAGATTTCTGCTCTGCTAAGACAGCTGACTGCTCTGTGGGGGAGGCCACGGCTTCCACTAAATGATCTCCACAGTTTCTGTGACGAGGCATCTCCCGCCCAGGCTCATGCTGGCAACCACCACAATCAGGTTTTCCATCTGGAGACCTGATTCTGCTCTTCTCTGTGGCCAGCTTTGATCTATACAAATGATGACAAGGAAAATCTGATTAATTAGAGCTTTGTACTGGAAGTAACCCTACTTAGTCAACACCTGATACCAGAGGAAACTGTTCTGGGCTTCCCAGTTCAAGAAGGACAGGGAACTGCTGGAGAGGGTACAGCAACGGACCACAGAGATGATGAGGGGCCTGGAGCATCTCTCTGACAAGGAAAGGCTGAGGGACTTGGGTCTTTTTAGTCTGGAGAAGAGAAGGCTGAGGGAGAACCAGATCAACACCTAGAAATACTTAAAGGGTGAATGTAAAGAGGATGGGAGCAGTCTTTTTCAGTGGTGCCCAGTGAGAGGACAAGAGGCAACAGGCACAAACTTGAACATAAGAAGTTCCACCTAAATATGAGGAGGAACAACTTTACTTTGAGGGTAGCAGAACCCTGGAAGAGGCTGCCCAGAGATGTGGTGGAGTGGTCTTCTCTGGAGATATTCCAAACCCTGTCTGGAGAAGTTTCTATGCAATCTACTTTAGAAGGACCAGCTCTGGCAGGAGGTTGGACTAGACGATCTCCAGAGGTCCCTTCCAATCCCATATCGTTCTGTGGTTCTGTGATTCTGTGAATTTAGAGAGACAGACACCACAAACCCCCTGCAGGCGGGGAGTCAATAGGAACCTGGAGACTGAAAAGCAAAGAGTCACTGAATTCTATCCCAGACACGGTGTCACTTGAGCCCAGTGAAAAATCCCTCCCATTAACGAAGCTGGTCAAATGCTTTTGCTCTCACAGATCCTCCAATAAAGCAGTTCGAACATTTCATTGCTTCAATGATCACAAATCTTCTCTTTGCCATCATTAAAGGTGTGAAGCTGTAACCACGGAGGTGAGTGGCAAAGTGCCACGCTCCTGCTGACTCTGGAGATGAAAGGGCTTCACTGTACCCCCAGGCACAGAAGGGACTCACCTGCTTGGAGAGGAGCTCTTTGCAGAGCCGGTAGAGGGTGATGAACTTCCTGGCCAATGCCCGGGCCTCAATGAATCCCTCGGCCACCAACATAATCTCACAGATCAGCTCAAAGTCTGGCACAACCATCGCGCATGGCCTAAAAAGACAGGTAAGGAAAGGTGGCAGAACAATTAATTCTTTACTACAGGTCTGAGGGGCAGTGGACTCACAGCTTTCTCTTCCAGGTCTCCAGCGAGGCAGGTCACGCACTGCCTTCCCCACCGCACAGGACAGAGCTCCTGTAGGGGATCCCTATCTGCGACTCCCCTGTGCAAGCGAATTCCCCCAGGAAATGAAGTCAAACCTGGATGTTCCAAAAGACAACTTCTGCCAGTCTTATAACTCAGGTCCCAAACCCGGGACTCACCTGAAGAGAGCTTTTAAATTCTCAGGTAGCTCAGTTCGTCCTGCGTAGCCAGGGTTCATGGTGATGAAAATGCCCACTGAGGGAACTAAGCTAATGTCTTCTCCAAGAAAATTGAAGGATTTCTTCTTCTCCCGTATTGCATCCTGCACACTCTTCACCTAGGAACCAGGACAGCAATACAGTATTGGTGCTCAGCTATGAAAAACACCCCAACCAGCAGTGCTGCCCTCCTTCCCTTGGCCTCATGGCACCAGGGCTCGTCACTGCTCTGTTTGGGTTTTTTACTGCCCATGTAAAGCTTTATACACTGTTTGGAGTCAATCTGTCTGGCAACAACCATCTCCCATCACAATCAAACTCTGCCAAAGCTGGAAAAGAGAGTTGAAGAGACTGGGCACCACCTCTCCCCATCACCACCCCCTCACCCCTCATTTCCCAACAAACGTGGCCTCAGCTCAGATGCAAACTAATCACTTTTTAAGATTTTGGGACATCAGATGCTTAATTTAAAAGCACAACCACAAGGCAGTGGCCGTAAGACTTCCCCTGGCACCTTCACTCACTGATCTTGCATCATGGTTTATATTTGCTCCATCGTAGCTCTTCCCACCCACCCCTCAGCTTCCAAAGAGAGCAAGTTGATGAAAGCTCCACCACCTTCATGCAAACAGCGCTCCAGGGAGGCAGAAACCTCCCCGCACGCACTGCTCTGACCTCCCTGTTGTTCGCCACCCTAAAGTTAAGCAATTAATGGAATTTTTTTTTCTCTGCGAGGAGCCACATCGACATTAGCTGCATGACTAAGATAGCCAATTAAACATCGCCATGGTTACAGTGCTAATAGCAGCCAGGAGACTCGATGATGGAATGACAGCCCTGCCGCTTCCTTCAGATGCCGTGCTCCAGCCAGGAGTGAGGGAATCATTAGCAGTTGAGTCATATCTGGGCTCCTTTTGTTCAGCTTCCCTTTTTATTTTAAGATCCTCAAAGACTTTTTTTTTTTCAATGACAACTTTAAACTTAGAACCTGATGGAAGAGGAATGGAGAGGGAATGATACGTAAACTTCTGTACCCACCTTGGGGCCTCTTTGGGACATCACATAAGGCACCAATTAGGAATGAAAGAGAGATGAGAAGAACGTGGAGTTCACGGAGGGGTTCAGAACAACGGCTTTGACCAAAACATTTACAAAAGTGTAGGAAATTCTGGGCTCTAGATTTTTCTTTCTGCAACACCAAGCCCAAAAGGGGGTCTAGGAAGAATTCAGCACCTCAGTTAGACACTGGGATCCCACAACCTGCACTTGGCTGACACTCAGGTCCAGAAGAACTTAGATACTTTGGCACCTCAATTTTCAGTGCTGAAGTCCCTCAAGGCTCAAAACTTTCAATCCTGCCCATGTGGGAGCTGTCTCAGTGGGGACAGTGCAGCTGAGCACCCAACCCTCTGCTCAACCCCAACCCCCCTTGGCAGCCAGATTTACCTGGCATTTTCAGGGGATACCAGTGAGATCTAGGATCTCGACAACATCCAGCCACAGCTCTCCTTGAAAGTAGGGGCCAGAAGAGGTAGCAGGGGTTGCTCTCATCCTGCTGCCCCAGATTTCAGCCCCCACACATGCAGTATTCCCCAGGGTGCCTCCCACCACCACCTCCTGGNCCCTACTCCTGCTGGCCACGCTGTTTCTGATACAAGCCAGGATGCTGTCAAGGCAACTCTCCTCCATAAATGACACCCTGCAATTAGCTCCAATTAATGACACAAACATCTTCCTCTGGAGGCGCAGGTACAGAGCCTGGCAGTACACACAGATCTGGGGAAAGGCGCTATAAAGGATTGCCTCGACACAAATGCTGTAACCGGGGGAAGAAAAGAAGCGACAGAAATGTTTGCAGCACCTCACCGCTACGTTTTGTCAGTGCTGTGATATTCATGTGATTAATCCTGGGATATAATCCCCCACCTGCCTACACACGGAACTGAAACCACCAACATACGCTTTGCGTATTTGCCCTGGCTCCAAAATGCTGCCGTTCTGCCTTGTTTGTGTTTACCTACCAGCGTTTTTTCACTTACCTGTACAGCCACCACAGAAAGGACCTCAACTGAGATCCTGTTAAATTCATCAAAACAGCCCCAGGCTCCCGTCTGGGAAAGGCCTTTGTAAATATTCCCACAAGACTGGAAAAAGAAAATAAAATTACAAGAGTAAAAAAATCACAAATAGAATCAACTCCAGCGAAAAATGGATTTTATTTCCCAGCCTGTTTATTTATAGCAATTTACAGTCTATTGTGGGTATTTAGAAAAGTGCATGGAAACAGCAGGCACAACTCAATTATAATATTTATAGCTCTGCACAGTTTGCTGCTTGATTTGCTAATTGCACTTTCTGGATATATCCATGCACTGGTTTCATTTAAAGGTCACCTGTGCTGAGTTACTGACAGCCCTGCTTCCTGGGGGAGCCCATAATCTGAATAAAATATGATCCGAGGCTACCGAAATCACTGCACCGTGCCAGAGCAGCAGAGAGCAGGGCTCAGCCTGACTCTGCAGCGGCTGAAGGTTCAGCACATTTTGGCCTTACTCTGGGAGAGGGTCCTGAGAAAACCACAGAATCACAGAACGATCTGGGGTTGGAAGGGACCTCTGGAGATCATCCAGTCCAAACCCACTGCCAGAGCAGGGTCACCCAGAGCAGGTTCCACAGGAAAGTGGCCAAGTGGGTTTTGAATGTCTCCAGAGACAGGGACTCCCCCACCTCTCTGGGCAGCCTCTGCCAGGGCTCTGCCACCACCTAAGTGAACAAGTTCCTCCTCACGTTTAGATGGAACTTCTTACGTTCCAGTTTGTGCCCATTCCCTCTTGTCCTCTCACTGAGCACCACTGAAAAAAGACTGGTCCCATCCTTCTGACACCCCCCCTTGAAGTATTTATAGGTCTTGATCAGGTCCTCCCTCAGTTTTGNCAGGACCCTACACTTGCCCTTGTTGAATTTCATCAGGTTCCTCTCTGCCCAACTCTCCAGTCTGTCTAAGTCCCACTGGATGGCCTTCTGCTGTGTCAGCCACCCCTACCAGGTTTGTGACCAGGACCAGTCCCTTCCCAGGCCAGGGCTGTCAGCCTGTGAGCACACCAGGAAGAAAACAGGGTCAAAGTATCAACACAGACTCCATCTCACCTTAAGAGGTCAACATTTTTGAAGCATTTCATGTGGAATCTAACTCTGAAGGGAAGGGAAAGGCGTAACAAGGCAGAGAGAGACATCTGGCGTCTCTGCCTCCTGAAGAACCTTGTGTGAGTCTCAGAGAAGAAAAGAGAGGAGGAGAAGGTAGTGTCCAGTGGAAAGAGAAGATGATGTCCAGCAGAAAGGAAGGTATTGGGGATTTGAGATGTGATGGATCACAGCGGTCTCAGCTGGATTACTCTCACCCCCCAGATTTCATGTGGCCCCGAGCATCCCTAGCCCCACATACGGCACTGGGGCTGATGGGGGAGCAGTACCTTGTAGTCCATCTGCTCGGAGCAGTTGAACACGTACACCATGATGCCCAGGGCTCGCCCCAAGTCTTTTGTTGTCTCTGTCTTGCCAGTGCCCGCCGGTCCTGCAGGTGCTCCGCTCATGGTGAGGTGCAGCGACTGGGTCAGGGTGATGTAACATCTTCCACAGCAAAGGATGAAGGAAAAAAAAAAAGCAAGAGACTGAGACCGGGTCCAACAGGTGACTGTTGGCCTGCAGAAAAATGGCACTAGGAGCCTTTCATTCAAGAAGATGTATGTGAGCAGGGTGCATGTCACTGGAAGTCTTCTTGGGCATTAATTGCCACCCTGCCCAGGTGTTTTCTCTGAGAGATATTCATCTTTCCCAGGGTCTGCCCAACCTCTCCATGTCCAAATTGTGCTTTGGATCCTCAGACCACCCACTGATACTGGGCATGTCCCAGAGAGCATGAGAAAAGGTTGCCTTTTCTGAAGGACCTTCCTCTTCCTTCTTAGTGCTCTTCAGCCCAAAGGATCCCACTCCCCATCACTGACGGAAACATCCTCAGATGGTCTATGAATGATCCCCTCTCAAAGCTGAAGGAAGCCCCAATCTTCACTGTGCTTATGATGGACACCAGGCAGGTGCACACATGTGGGTGTCTAAGCTCTGTTGCTTATACAGAAAGTAGAGGTCAATATGGCCAACAAAACCTGATGATGCCCGAGGGCTTGGCTCCGTTGACTAACACGGATGACTAGAGCCATATGAAATGTCACATAAGGTGGAAAGGTATGACAAGGGGTCCACAGAAGACTTGCACATCTGGATTGGCAGCTGGAAGTGAAGTGGGACAAACGCAGAGCATCTCAAGTCACCCTAGTGGCCACATCAAGATAACTGAACAAAGTGGTAAACGTCTGCTTCACCCACAGAGACTCACCAGCTCTGTGGGGTGTGGAGATCTTGTGCACAGGCAGCACCCACAAGGGACCTGAATCCCACTCCAGGACCTCAGGTACAGATATCCAGAGAGTACCACCACCAAACCACAAACCAGGTGAGACAGCGCTGCCACCAGATCGCTGGGACAGGCAGAAAGAACAAGAGGGATGCAGGTGCCCAAACTAAATGCATCTGGTTGGCAGCTCTCTCTAACCCTCTCTAACACCAGTCATGGTGGTGTTTCCCAGGAACTTACCTGTCAGTCAGAGGAGTGATCACAAGCCGAGGGGTGTTGCCAAGGTATTCATAGGAGTAGAGGAACTGGGCATCACAGATGTTGGCAAAGCAGTGCCGTTCCTCATCCGACCATCTGTGCCGGAGCTGTGACAGCCAGATGAACGCCTGGGCATTGTCCACCTGCAACACACCCAAAGGTACCATCACGGGAAGGTCAGGGATGCCAGACAGCTCAGCTGCCAAAATGGTAACTGAGATGAAGCCTTCTGGTCCTCACTGGTAAGGCAGATGTGGGGAGGACAGTCACCTCCCTGCGATGTGATGAGAAACATCACCTCCCCACTGCCCATCAGTAGAGGGCAGGAACCAAATTAGTAACCTCGTTGGTGGGAGAGGAAAAAGTGAATACCCAAGAGAAAGAGTAGCACAAAAAGACTCCTGAAGAGGAGATTTAAGAAGCAGCAAACCATGAAGAGGGTCCTATAATGCAAACAGAGGAGAGAAGGAGCAGAGGCTGTCCAGAGAGGGAACAGGCCACAGACAGCTCCAGGGAAACAGGCTGGGGAGAGGGGACAAGGACAGCCATGGCCAGCAGGCAGGCCCAGCAGATGGATCACTTCACCACGAGCTGGGCAAGGGTAGCACCAAGCCCAGCTGGGCCTTGAAGCCAGAAACTCTGTGAACAGCCTGGCTGCTCCTGAGAGGACACAGATGAGGTCAAAGCCACAGCCCAGGACACTCAGGGCACCTTCCCACCCACCCTGCCACAAGGCTGGACACTCAGCACAGTGTGAAGGACAGGGGAGAAGCACAGGAGAGGTGGGCAGGACATGGAACCCTCAAAGGAGTTCCCTGTGCCCCCTCACCAGATCAAGGAGGCTACAAAACCCAAAGCTGAAATGTGTTTTCTTACTTTCTAAAGTCAAAACTGAGACTGCATCCAACAGCCCCCAAACACAACAGCATCAACCACCAACATGTGTCTGGGCAACAGGACACAGCATCACACTCTCACTCGTGGGGTGAACCTGGGGCAAGTACAAGAACCTTGGTGCTACAGGGCTACAACACAGAACAGCACTGTGGGTTCATGGGGGCCTTCTGCTTCCTCACTGCAAACATCACAGAAGTAAATTTAGCCATGAACTTCCCACCGGGACAGGTGGTGATTTGGAACGGCGTGTGCTTGGCCCATCCTTCCTGAAATCCCCATCCAACACCCACCACAGGCCCACGCTGGGCTGCAAACACAAACCTTCTGCGCGATCATCTTTGCCACCACGTCCCGAGCGTGCACATCAATGGTGCAAATAGTCATGATCTTCTGCCTGTCACCCTTGGAGAGCTGCCCGATCAGCATGGTGACAAGGGTGTTCAGCTGTGTCACTTGCTTCTTGTGATATTCCTTCATGGCGTTCTCGTAGCCTTCCTCCACCCTTGCAAAGGCAATCCCAACCTCCGTTGTCCACCAGATCTGGGTGCAGGACAGAGCAACCTGGGGAAACGTGCTGGCTCAGTATCAGGGAAAACACCAGGGCTTCCTTATGTTCAAGAGTGTCTGATCCACAGGGAGATCAAGGATGAAGTATCCGTGACATGAAATTAAGTGGTTTTTCATACAGTAGTCACAGCAAACAGGACAACAGGGAGCTGCCCCGTGACATTAATTTAAAACATCATATCAGTGGCAGACACATTTAGCAGCTACTTATTAGTAAATGAGCACCCTTCACACGCCTGCCACAGCAGACGAGGAGGAGCTGGAGACCACGAGGCTGTCAGAGGTGCACCTGAGGGGTTCTTTTCTCTCTTTAGGCCTCACCACTTTGTTTTTCTGCTGCTCGTCTCTCTCCTCCGTGTGTACAGACCTGCCAGGGTACAGCAGGCACTGCCCAAGCCCCCACACTCCATAACCCAACCCAACCCAGACCCTCCCTGTAGCCCCACTCGGAGCTCAGCCTGGAAACTCCACCAGGAGAATGCCAGGATAAAGGACAACTCATCCTTTCCCTCTCCTGGATGGCACAGCCGAGGCCAGAAACGTCCCCGTCCACTGGAGGCCATCACTGAAGGAAGGGCAGGACTGAAGGGGAAGCCAAAAGCTGCTTTTCCTGCGTGTCAGCCTGAGTGAGGATGAGGAGCAGTGGCAGATACCTGGGCAGGGTAGTCAAAGAGCCACTGCTCCCTCGGCTTCTCCTCATAAGCTGTGACGGCTTCCGTCATCTCGTCTCTCACAGTAGCCCTCATGCTGTCCAGTACATGATTCAGCCAGACCTCAACCTGAAGAGGAGATGAAATCACAGTAACACACGTGCTCTTCGTAAGTGCCTTTGGTAATTAGTGAAGATGGGTAATGGGACAAGCACCTCAGCTCTCAGGTTAAACAACCCTCACAGTCTCCTTCAGACTGGGTGGATTTAGCCAGTTCTGGTACTGCAGGATTAGCATCTGCTTCCAGGCACCCCCCAAAAAAAAGGGCAGATTGTTCTTGAGCTCCAGCTACAGGAGAAACCAAAATGAACTGTACCACTGAGAAACTTGGTTTGCCTCAAAGCCCCACCCAGCCTGGCCTTAAACAGTTTGATTCTTACATTTCATACTTTAACTCATCCTATGAAAGAAGGAAGATTTGGAAAAGAGGAAAAAAATACCCCTCTCTTTCTCGCAGAGGTAGTATGGGTTATCTCGATCTGTTTTCAATCTGAGGATCATTGTAACATGCTGGAAGAATAACCTTCAAGACACCTTAGAAAAATTCAAATAAAAAAAAAAAAAAAAAAGATTAAAAAAAAAGGCTACAGCCCTTTCTCCTGCTGGGAACTGTGACACCTTTGCCTCACCTCAGGGAGTATCTATCCCAAGCGGGACCAAGGGCTGTGGTGGAAGGAGGAATTAAATCTCACAGTACCTCTTCCAGCCTTTCTCATTCATAGAGGAGGAGCAGTGAACCTCTACAACGTCTTGGCAACAGCTGCCACCCAAGGGGCAGGAGAGCAGCCTCCACCAGACGGTTTGGATGGGCAAAGTCTTCCCTCTCACCTGCCCGCTGCAGTCACAGGGCTCGCTGAAGCTGACGTATTCCTCCTCTCTACTGTACATTCCCAGGGCAACCTTGGTTGGCTTTTGCTCAGAGTCCAGCTGGAATTTCATCTTGGCCAAGTTGTCGAAGAGTTTGGAAAGATGGCGCTGCACCTGCAAAAGGAATTGTACTAAATCAAGCGACTGAGACAGGACAAGCAGCACGGAGACCATCATCTATATCACAGGCCTAATTGTGCTCCCAAAGCATCATCTTGGACATCTTGGTAGCACCACATCTTCTCATACATGGACAAGATACTGCCAATGCAAGCCTCTTTCTGTCTCTCCCAATACTTCCACTTAATTCCTACAGCATTTAAAAAAAAAGAAATGCCTTAATAAATCCTATTTCCCCACTGGGAAATCTCCCATACAGGGCAAAAGCACAGAAAACAATCAAACATTGCATGACCTCCTAGCCCAAACTTCCCTCCATGCAGTGATGAGAGGTCTGTAACCATTGCTCCACCTCATCACATGAGTTTTCTTCACTATGAAACTTCCCATTTTTTCACTACTACGAATCAGTTTTGTGCCAGTGAAAAGCCCTGAATTCTCCTCCACGGAGAAGACAGACCTTTATTTTTGCCCAACGTGATAAAGAGCTCAACAGCCCAGTCCTCCTACAAAACACCCATCTTGACCAAAAGCGCTCTTCCAGAAGGAAAAGAATAATCAAGTCCTTTCCTGCTGGCACCCAGTTGAGTTTGAAAAGCAAAAAGGGGGAGGCAGAACCGTTGCTGCAGGCTCTCAGCATCAGCCCCTGCCTGCTGGGGCTGAGCAGGTCACCAATGCATCTTCCAGAGTACTACATCACACACAGCTATGTCCCTGCCTGGGTCACGCCACCACCAACAGAGGCAAACTTCTCCTGGGGTGGATATTCCTGTGGCAAGGGTCAGCTCATAGAGCAGACCCAGGCAGAAGCTGCCTCTTTCAGCAACGGATGGAGATGGACAGTCCCACGGGTGGGATGAGAAATGGGAACAACTCATGGTGCCGGGGGCTTCAATGCTTTCAGGGAAAGATGGGTGGGCTTGTCCATTGAATTCTGACTCCCTGGCTCACCAATGACTACAGTATCCTTCTCACAAGCTGTCCTACAGGTGGACAGAGATTGGGGCTCATCTTACACACATTCAAGCAGGACCAAATCCTGGAAGGTACTAAGCAAGCACTTTGCTTCTTGGACCCCCGCAGTCACAGAATTCCAGAATGACAGGGGTTGGAAGGGACCTCTGGAGATCATCTTGTCCAGCACCTTCCAGAGTAGGGTCATCCAGAGCAGTTGGACAGGAACGTGTCAAGGCAGGTTTTGAAAGTCTCCAGAGAAGAAGACTCCACCACCTCTCTGGGCAGCCTCTTCCAGGGTTCTGCCACCCCCACAGGAAAGAAGTTTTTCCTCATATTCAGATGGAATTTCCTGTGTCCCAGTTTGTGCCCGTTGCCCCTTGTCGTGCCACCAGGCATCACTGAGAAAAGCCTGACACCATCCTCTTGCCACCCACCCTTTAGATATTGCTCAGCATCAGTGAGATGCCCTCTCTCAGTCTGCTCTTCTCCAGCTGAACAGCCCCAGGTCTCAGTCTTTCCTCAGCAGAGGGATCTTCCAGCCCCTTGACCACCTCCGTAGCCTCCGCTGGAGGAGGGTAACCAAGTTAGATAAGCGTATCTCTTTCCAAATCTTAAGTAAACCATAGAAACCTTTTCTCAAATCTAGAAGTTTCTGCTGACAAATTCCCACTGTCCGTTCCCAGACCCTGCCCAGTCTGTGGGGCCTCAGACTTAGGCCAATGCTTGGCACAATCCCACCACCGGAGCCCCCGACACACCGGTACCCGCACAGGCTCAATACCCAGTTCAAAGGGATAATATCACTGTGTATATAATCCTCTTTTAGGAATTATCAGCCTTTGAAACTACAGTGGAAAGGCTGAGAGCGTATCCAGGTATGATCCCACTTGACATTTACTTTGATTTTACTGCAAATAGTTTTGAATAACAGCAAACACCAGGAATTCCTCCTTCCTCCGTGGAGTGTTTCAACACAGCATCTTTTCTTTGCTTCCTGTGGTGTTTTTTTTTTTCCTCTCCATTTTAAGTATCCATCAACTGCGTATTTAGGATACTCCGCAGGTTGAAACCACCCAGCAGCAGAAACAGATCTAAGCAGTGTTAAAGGTTAGAGGCAAACAACAAACCTGCTCCATTCCTGTGCTCACACCAATGCTGAAAATGATGCAAAGCTTAAAGGCGGTAAGATCACTCCCTGCTGAAAGATGGAATGTGCAATTCACTCCTTGTCCAACACTCTCCATCAGCTTGTGAACATTTTGCTTGGTTTTGCATACGAGTCTTGGGGTAAATGATGCACCAGTCAGAGCACAGCAATGCCAGGCAAAGCAGGCAAGGTTTCCTGACAGCAGCTCCCTAACACTGCCATACTCTGCGTGGAGAAACATCCCCAGGGCTGAATCCCCTCAACTCTGCCCGCCAGGCACAGGAGGTGTCTGTGCTCCTCAGGGGAACCGGGTTAAGAGCACACTTGGAGCCATTTCCTAAAATAGGAAAGTTCCTCTAAGTTCCTCCAAAGGATGATGCTGCAACCCAAAGCCAACAGGAGAAATGGGGTATTTGGAGCACTCTTCCCAGACCTGGCCTTCAGGCACCATCCCCACAAGAGGTCTCCTCAGTCAGATGGTGCAGAGGCCCAAGACAGGTCACACACCCAGCCTGCCCCTGAGCTGCACAGGGATGAATGGCAACCCAGAAGATCTCCTTGCTTGCCTTGGCCATGACCACTGTCTTCCCTCTCTCAGGCTGTTCTTCTCTCCCCTCTAATCAGGACATCCTAAACGCCTTTGTATGAAGGAACGAAGAAGCAGCTGATGCCTCTTCTGCCTTAAAAAAAACAGAACTCTCCAAGCCATTTGTCAACATTTCCACATCTGAATGACCAGGCCTGTGGTTCTTTCTGCAACAGATGCAGTTTGGTGGCATCCCAGGCTGGGGATCCAAGGTCAACAACAAGTTTTGGCTGAGATGAAAAGAAAGATGGTTTCCTCCAAGCTCAGTGTATCCCAGAAGGAACAAACCCACTGTTTTGACGGTATCAAAAACAGAGCTCTGCTCTGTGCACAGCTTTCAGAACCATCTGGAAGCATCACCAGGGTTAAATCAGACAACATACAGTCCACATGTTGCCTTTCAAAGATGACAGATGATGGCCCAGCAAAGGTGGGAGAAAAAGCACTGCAGGAAGGACGAGCTACAGGAGAGTCCCAAGACAGCATCTTCCCCTGCGACATTACTGACAGCTGGGAAACACCAAGTTACAAGGCTTACCAGCTGCGGGTTGGTGCCATTAGACAGAATATCCAAGAGATCTGCAGAAGAAATGAAGTAAAATCTGGGAAAGGCCAACCTCTTCATGTCCAAATATTCAGTCAAAGCCTTCTCGCACAGAGACAACCTGGGGAGACAAAGCAGATATAAACAGCGCCCAGGAAAAGATGGAAAATAGCCTTTTGTGTTCCACACTTCTGGGAAATGTCAGCCCCAGGGCTGCTCCTCTACAACATTTTCTGGAGAGAGCAACAAAGCAGGTACTGACTCCTAGATCTCTCTCTATTTCCAAAAAGTCATACAGCCCAAGAGTCAGAGAAGTCTCATAAAAAAGCAGGAGCAGAGGTGGAAGAAGAGGCCAGAAAGGGTTTGGAGTCCAACCTACTGGTTTAGACAAGCTCGTAACTGCCACAGGTGACTTCACACCGGGATGAAAGTTTCCGTGACTGCTTTTATTGTAACGAGCCACATTTTAAAGTCTGATTCAGACCTACTCAGCTTTTTGTGTTTGCAAAGCCTGAAAGGGAACTTGTTTGCTCCGATCTAAAATGAATCTGTCAGTGTTTACACGCTAAATTGCTGCTGAGCTTACAAAGTTCCTACACAACACGCAGCTAGTCCTCTGGGAGGAACACTGCCCTCACCCAGTCAAAAAAGAAAATCAAATCTTTATTTTAAATGGATAGTTGTTACTGACACACCAGCTATCCCATCGGATTTGAAGCGTGTTCCAGGTGGACTGGCTCATACATCCTGTGACAAGCGCATCCGTTTCAGGACACTGAGGGTCTGTCTCAGGGAAAAGCCCCTGTGTCAAGGGTGTACGAGCAGAGATAATTTTGGAAATTAAAGAACACAGGCTCAGCTCTGCTGCAGATATCCCTGCTCGGACTGCTAAAGAGGTATTTAAGACATAGTATCTGGGGTGGCAATGAGGCCATGTCTTGTTAAAACCAGCTGGATGCCTGGCTTTCTACATGTGCAAATCACTGCTTAGGGTGAGAGTTCGCACAAACACAAAGCCAGACTCCACTCTGGGGGCTTCAGGGTGTTGGCTCACAAATAAAAAGACCTGCGAGCTGTGAATGCAAAGAATGCCCAGACGAGGGGGAGAGCCTCAGAGGACAGGTTAAACAAACTTCTCAGAGTTGATCTCAGTCCCTGGTAAAATCCTGGGACTGAAGTTCTACCTACCTACTCTGAATGTCCTCCAGTTGCTGGGACAGACCTGGTTTATTGGTGGCCTCAACCACATTGGGAGTTTTGTGAGCTTCGGAGGCCAACTCTTTAAAATCCACATCAATCCCTTCAAAGCGTTTGGAGTCCTAAAAAGCAATACAAAGAACACGTTCAGGGTACAACATTAACTTTGTGCTAAAAGATCCCATCCTCTGGGTGCTGGCTTCGGGCTGAGAGGAGAGACTCTGCAGAGAGCCTTCTCTCCAAAGCCAAGAGGGATCTCTGCACCATTTCAGAAGGGCTCTTCCACCCACGTGCCCAGAAGACGACTCCAGTCAGGCACTTGCCTTCCTGTCACTGTATCCCAAAGGGGATAAAGTGATCCCTGCAGAAGCCAATGCCTCAGACCAACCATTTTCATGGGACTCAATTCCCCTTTCAATATCCTCATAACTCTTCCATAACTCTGGCCAGATGAGGTATCAGTTTCCAGCAGCAGGAGATGCTCCCACATGGGGAAAGGATGATGACTCCATCTGAATTCACTCTTCCCTGCATGCTACTGTGCAGGAGTCCCAGTGCCTGTCCCTGAAATGGGGACAATGACACTGGCAAAGAAGAGCCCTTCCTTGCCTGGAGTAAGGCCATGCCGGTAGCAGAGGAGCATGCTGACAGTTCTGCTCTGCACCCAACAGGGACCCTGAATTTCTGAAGTTAATGGTAAAGAATAAATAAAACAATGTTCAAAANGTGCTCCATCCCTCTGATCATCTTGGTGGCCCTCTGCTGGACCTATTCCAACAGTTCAATGCCCTTTCTATGTTGAGGACTCCAGAACTGAGGACTCCAGAACTCCTTCCTCCCAAGCTGGGTCCCCCAGGTGAGCCAGAACAGTGAATAAAAGTGCTCTGGACCTTTCTGGTAAGACCTCCACATTAACCCCTGTCTGGTCCCAGTAGCAGGGCTCAGGTTGGCAATTGAATCCTGCTGGCACACAGGCTCCCCCATGTGCACCCCATGCCCTGGCTGCTCCCCACTCCAGCCCCGCCCACATCCTGCAGGGGTTCAGCCTCCAGAGGCTGGGAGCCTTCTTGAGAAGGAGAGAGGCTGCTGATCCTTGCCACCCACCAGACAGGCATCAAGATGCAGGCAGCTGCTCAGTAAACACAGATCTGAACCAGTATGGTATTCCATTAGAGAGCTGTTGGCCATCAACAGCTGCTGGCACAGGGTACAGCCCTCAGGGCAGTGGGTACCAGCACCTCCATCTATTGCCCAGGGAGTAAGCTGTGCCCAGCGCTCTCCAAAGCAGAGGACCAGTCCCAGCAGCCCAGCTTGAAGGGACACAGTGGTGCATTGCCTGGGTGTCACCGTGCTGTGCACACCCTATCTTGGGTGTCAGTCCCCGTGACAGTGCCGTCGGTGACACTGCAGGTGGATGAGGATGGTGGTGACACAGTCAACTGCAGTTCACTCCTGAGCTCCTCGGCACGGTTGAGCACGGTCCAGCAGGGCCAAAAGCCAACTCAGGAGGAATTCTTAATAATCAAGAGAATCAGGGATACGCTGGAAGCTGGAGCTGAAGACACCCCCGAGGAGGTCACTGATGACAACTCGGTTCCATCCTCTGAAGCAGGAAGGAGAACAACTTCTCTCCCCTTCCCTGCCTTCGGGATGTTGCCAGAGCTGCCCAGCCCAGCTCTGCTCTGACCATTTGCAATGTCTTAGAAATTATCCTGGATAATTATCCAAGGAAGGAGGGAACATGCCTGCAGCACTGCAGGAAGGCAGAGACGTCACACTCAGTCTCCAGGAACCCTGTATCTGCTACAGGGCAGAAAATCAGCTTCTCAGCACGACCCAAGCACAGAAACATCCTGGGACAGCTCTAGGGAAACTACTGCAGCACTACGGGAGCCTCCAAAAAAGCAGGAGAAAAGCCCTGCTTTGGGAACTCAGCAGTACAGATAACCTTGTTTTGTATAACAGAGGCTCTTCTTCAACACTTTCCATCAGGAAAAAAAGTATTTGAGGTTTCCTACCTTGGGAAGCTGTGCCCGTATATCTTCTGATCCTATGAAGATGCTCTCCAGGTGAGACCACGTACGCTGCACTTCAAACCAGAGAGAAATGACGGAGTCTGTGGTGGAGAGCTTCCTCTGCCACGAGGACACCTCCTCCAAGAAGAAAGAAATATATTTGGATGTCATTAAATTCTGCAGCTGCACCTGGTTGTCTTCTAAGGTTTCAATGAGTTCTTCATCTGACTTCAGCAAAGGGACGTTTGTCCGGGGGTGAGGCTCATACTGAAACTCCATGGTGCTCCAAGTCATTTTTAGCTCCTTCAGGACTTTCTCCATACTCATTTCTCGCACTGCTTTGTCCACGATGCCACGAACCTCATCCTCATAGTTATGTAGATTGAGCTTTAGGAGATCAGCCAGCGTGGTGTCCGAGTCCATCATAAACCTCACACCCGTCGTCTGCATCAGTTGATTCCAGTGTCTTTCCCTGATGGCGGGATTCTGAAGTTCTGCCACAGCTTTCAGGGCCGTCAGCATATTCTTAACCTTGTTGTCCAGCCCCATGAAAGCATCCCACGCCCTCATTTCCTTATCCAAATTCCGAATCTCTCTTGCAAACCTTTTACACTCCAGATCCATGTTTTCCACATTAATATCCACCCATTTGGTGGTCTGCCAGTCATCGAGGCTGGTGTTCACCAGGGAGATCATGTCCCAGAGCTCTTTGAGAAGACATAGCTCCTTTCTGCATTGCTTCAGTTGTTTATAATCTGGCACCATGACTTCAAACAGACCAGCTGATTCATAAATCGAGGTCATGGCTGACTCCATTTGTTTAATCTCAATGTGCTTTGCATCCAGCAGTTGATAAGGCTTTTTGGTGTCAAACCTAGAAAGAAATGTTTATTCTTCCTAAGTGATGCTGTAACAACTTTGAAAGAAAACATAAAACAAACAGTGCCTCTGAGAGACAAAGCAGAGCTGAAATGTCTGCAGTGCACGTTGAGGGTACAGCCGCAGGGCGCTACGGACATAGAGCGATATTGTGTATCCAGCACCCAAATTCCATCTCCTGCCCACAGCGGCCAGTGTTCCCAGGGACAAAACACCAGGCAAAACCAACAAACACCACACTGTGAGGAGGAGCCAGGAAACGTGTCCAAGGACTCGAGCATAAGTCATAGAATCATAGAATGGTCAGAGTTGGAAGGGATCTTAAAGATCATCAAGTTCCAAGCCCCCTGCCATGGGCAGGGATACCTCTCCCTAGAGCAGGTTGCTCCAAGCCCCATCCAGCCTGGCCTTAAATACTTCCAGGGATGGGGCATCAACAACTTCCCTGGGCAACCTGTTCCAGTGCCTCACCACCCTCACAGCAAAGAACTTCTTCCTAAGATCTCATCTAAATCTCCACTCTTCCAATTCAAAACCATTCCCCCTCGTCCTGTCACTAGACTTCCTGACCAAGAGTCCCTCTCCAGCTCTCCTGGAGCTCCCTTCAGATCCTGGAAGGCTGCTCTCAGGTCTCCCCGGAGCCTTCTCTTCTCCAAGCTGAACAGCCCCAGCTCCCTCAGCCTGTCTTCATAGGAGAGGTTCTCCATCCCTCTGATCATCTTGGTGGCTCCCTGCTGGACATGTTCCAACAGTTTGATGTCCTTCCTATGCTGAGGACTCCAGAGCTGGACACACGGAGTGTCCTCAGGACACTCGGAGATGATCCTATAAAGGTTTTTTTCGCCTTGGGGCTTCTCTGATGGAATAATCTGCCTGTACCTGAATGGTGCTTCTTTCCGAAATCGCTCTCTGAATCTCTGCTGCTCAACATCAAACGCCGCCAGGCTCTTGCGCAGAACTGTCATTTCGTTGGCTTGCAGAGGAGCCACATGCTGTTTCACAGCTATTGCCAGCTTCTTTATATTGTTCCATTTTTCCGGCAGTTCCTGCAAGCAAAATATAAGTGCTGGTAAGCAGAATTTGCTATGGGATAGAATCAC
This sequence comes from Thinocorus orbignyianus, assembly GCA_013400375.1. Taxonomy (NCBI): domain Eukaryota; kingdom Metazoa; phylum Chordata; class Aves; order Ciconiiformes; family Thinocoridae; genus Thinocorus; species Thinocorus orbignyianus. The sequence continues at coordinate 320,400 of VXBW01005829.1, read as the reverse complement.
AGAACTGTCATGGTTGGGAAGGACCTCTGAGATCACCAAGTCCAATCACACACACACCAAAACCCCCTACAACCTCGGCCACTAGAGCATGCCCTCAAGTGCCACATCTACACCCTTCTGAAATACCTCCAGGGATGGAGACTCCACCACCTCTCTGGGAAGACCCTTCCAGTATCCGACCACCCTCTCAGTGAAGTAATTTTTCCTAATATCTAATCTGAACCTCCCCTGCCACAACTTCAGACCATTTCCTGTCTTTATTCCCTTGGGAGAAAAAGCCAACACCCACCTCTCTACAACCTCCTTTCAGGGAGCTGTAGAGGGCACGGAGGTCTCCCCTCAGCCTCCTCCAAAAGAATGCACCTCTAGAAGATGCAGTTGATCTGTTGATGGACAATCACAGAACAGGGAAAGCAACAGATCCCGTGTCTAAAACTGTACGGAAGTTTTGTTGTGATGCAAAGGCTAAACACACAATTTCAGCCAAAACTTAGCAGTTACTCACAACTTTGAAGACTAATAAACCTTGTGCCTGACTGCTCTGATTGTAAAAACATGTCCAATAACTTGAGAAGAAGGGTCCCTGGATGGTTCACTGCTGGAGAGAGAACCGTTATCCCAAAACCAAGCACAGCGGGGGCGGCTGAGGGCAGGATGGGCTGTGGACACAAGTTCATCAGATCATCCAGCTTCCCACAGCTAATTAAGAAATAGAGCCTGGGAAATCTCCTGCCAGCTCTTAGAGCAGAAAAAGATGTTATACCAGAAGGACTTCTGGAGGGTTCTCAGGGACAGATCCCTGCAGCCTGTGTATACAATACTGGTACTAAATAAGACTCAGTTTCCTTCTCAGGTCTGCATTCGAGCTGCTGACGATTCACCCTGAGTACCCAGGGTTTTCTTCAGAAAGAGATTTTATTTCTTCTCATCAGGTTTCTCGGGCCCAGCCACTGCCATCAGCCAAGGACTCTGCTGTCCTCAAGTCCCAGCACTTGGCTCTCAGAGAGCCCACTTCCCCACTGTGCAAACCTACAGGAAAGACTTCGGGTTTCTTTTCATCCCAGTTCCCACAGTTGAAGAGATTGATGGAGACCCACCAGCGCTATGGAAAGAAGGGAAACAACCTGGAGGCAGCTCTGAGGCAGCAGAGATGGCCAGAGCAGGGTCAGTCCCTCCTGAGGGGCCACTTTCTGGCACTTTCTATTCCAGTATCAATAGAAATCGCCATCCATGACCACAGCAGGGCACACAGGGACCTGCTTCCTTGTCCTTCTCACACAAACTACCAGCTCCACTTCATCCATCTCCACAGCCACGCAGGGAGCGGTACCTAGGGGAACTTATTTCTGGGTTTTCCACCGTGTAACAGGAGTGAATTAATCATTCAGCTCCGTGTTGCTGTCACTTGGCAGAAAGACCAAAACTGGTTTGTTATCTCCTGCATCTGAACGGCTGCCGCACATCCCTCATTTCCTCTATCAGAAGAATAAATCAGTTGTTAGAATGTGCTTGCACAAACAGGCACCGAACAAGCAGCTCTTGGGCAGAGGGATTAGCAGAGCTGGGTTCTCTGCAGCAGCACGTTTTACGCTGGACTGAAGCTGTTGCAGCAGCCAGAGCATCCATCTAACAGTTCTGCTGGTTTTCAGGGAGCCTGCAGGAACCCAGGTATCTCTAGGACCCTTTGCCATTGCAGACCTGTGACCTGGCCACCCTCGGATCACAGCTGCATGAGCAGAAGCTCAGGGGATGCCCAATCCCCCCTGAACTCCCACCTGAGCCCGCAATAGGGGATGGCAGCTTTTGCTGCACAGGCAGGAACATCTCCCCAAAAATGTCTTGCTGTACATCTTGTGTCCTGCACAGACCCCTCTGCCCACAGCCTCCCAGGACTATCTGGTCTCCACCAACACATGGCCATGCAAATCCAGGCTGGGTGGAGAATGGCTGGAGAGCAGCCCTGAGGAGAAGGACCTGAGGGTGCTGGTGGGTGACAAGTTCAACACAAGCCAACAACATGTACTGGCAGCCAAGAAAGCCCCCCACATCCTGGGCTGCATCCCCAGCAGTGTGGCCAGCAGGGTGAGGAGGTGGAAATCTGGCAGTTTGCTCTGCTCTGGGGAGACCCCAACTGGAGCACTGCATCCAGCTCTGGAGTCCTCAGCAGAGGAAGGACATGGACCTGTTGGAGTCAGGCCAGAGAGAGTCACAAAGGTACTGCAAGGGCTGGAGCCCCTCTGCTGGGCCAACAGGCTGAGAGAGTTGGGATGGTTCAGCCTGGAGAAGAGAAGGCTCCGGGGAGACCTTAGAGCCCCTTCCAGTCCCTAAAGGGGCTCCAGGAGAGATGGGGAAGGACTCTTGACCAGAGAGCAGACTGACAGGACAAGGGGTAACAGTTTTCAACTGAAAGAGGAGAGATTGAGATGAGATCTCAGGAGGAAATTCTTTGCTATCAGGGTGGTGAGACCCTGGTCCAGGTTTCCCGGAGAAGCTGTGGCTGCCCCATCCCTGGAGGGGTTCAAGGCCAGGTTGGAGGGGGCTTGGAGCAGCCTGGTCTGGTGGGAGGTGTCCCTGCCCAGGGCAGGGGGTGGGACTCGATGGTCTTAAAGGTCCCTTCCAAGTTCAATTACTCTGTGATTTTATGATTCTCCACTCTCACATCTGGGCTGTTACCCATGTCTGTCCCCTGCTCTCCAGGCCTGGCTGGGTACCTCACAGTCTTTTCTACCCTCCATCTCGTGGTCTCCTTTTCAGAAACAAAAGGAATTCCCAAGAGAAATCTGTTCTGTAAGAGCCAGATATGGAAAGGTGCCAAAATACTTTCATAATCTGCTCCCAGTGATGTCCTCTGGGTCCGGCAGATTTGGTGTTGCAGACCCAGTGGAGGACTGAAGTCCTGCGAGAAGGCAACTCCTCTGCCAGCATTATCCTTCCTATCTCCACAGTTGCCAAGAACTGGCTTATTTAAAAATAATTATAATTCAACCTAATTAACAGATGTATTTGAAAATGCATTAATTTTTTTCAAGAGTAATCGCTGGGAGTTGGAGCAGGCAATTCTATGTTTTTCATCCATAACAAAAGGCTTAATCTCTGCTTTAAAAGAAAAATCTCAATAAAACTCCAAAATTTAGAGCTATTAAGGCACATCCCACAATAGCAAAATACTATCCACTGAGGCCCTCTAATGACAGAGAGCTGGGTATTGAAATATTCCTGCAATGCTCTTCAGCTCACGCTCCCTTTGACATCCACTACTCAGCAAATTGGTGTGTCCACCACGAGTTGTCACCCACCTCCAGTTGCCTGAAGACCTCCTCGGGCAGTTGCTGCTCGTACGTCCTCAGCAGCTCAATGGTTTGCTTCAAGGGCTCAAACATGGCATCGGTGACACTTTGTCTTTCCTTAACAGCCAGGAGATGACCCATAATCTCCACCAAGCCATCATAATCGCCTTTTTCAACCTTTTTGCTCAAGCCTTTATCGGCAGATTTTATGAAGTCATCGAGGTCAGCCAAGCTACATAACACAAGGCAGGAGAGCAAAAAATGAGGGTAGTTCTCATCAAAAGAATCATCAGCCTCAGCCCAGGCTGCTGGACAGGCACGGACTTGGGGGAAGGCCTGGCAAACACTGTTCCTTGCATGACAACATGCTGAGGGCATCAAAACCACCCAAAGGCATTCACAGATGGGGTACAGCCTCCTGCAAGGGACACAGAAATATGCTGGGACACAAAAGGTGGCCTACAGGAGAGATGGGGAGGGACTCTTTAAAAAGGAGTGCAGTGATAGCACATGGGGCCATGGTTTAAACTGCAAGAGGGGAGACTGAGATGAGATCTGAGGACTTTGGTGTGAGGGTGGTGAGACCCTGGCCCAGGTTGCCCAGAGAAGCTGTGGCTGCTCCATTCCTGGAGGGGTTCAAGGCCAGGCTGGATGGGGCTTGGAGCAATCTGGTCTGGTGGAAGGTGTCTCTGCCCGGGGCAGAGAGGATTGGAACTTGATGATCTTTAAGGTCCCTTCCAACCCAAACCATTCTATGATTCTATGAGTTCTCAGGTTGGAGTAAAGGTACCTGAGAAGGAATATAGTGGAGACCTGTGGGTTCAGGAGAGGCTGAGTCTAAAAGGACAGTTTTCATCTTGTCTCTTCCAATATAAAAATCAAGATCCCCAAATGAACCTGGCAGATGCAAAGCTACAACAAACAGGGATTCTTCTTCACTTGCTGCCCCCTCATTTCCCAGGGCATCTCCCTGCTGCAGGAGGATGCAGATGGTAAAAATTCACAACAGTTCAGAAAGCACCCAAAGACTTGTAGGAGAAAAAAAAAAGATAATCATCCAGGTCTTTAAATACAAAGGCATGACCCCTGTCTCTCAGACCTTAAGCTGTAAGTCATTTTTGGGGGAAGCTTCTGTTTACCCTGTTCTGAACCTTACCAGCCCCTGGGCACTGTCAGCAGAGACAGGATGGGTAACTCTGGTTCTTTCCGGCACAGCCACTCTCTGCTTCTAAGAACACTTACTTTTTAAGTGCCCACTTAAATCCTGTGGATGCTGCTGGGCCAAAACGTATCCTAAAATGCTTTCCCCAATAAAGACTAACCTGCTGAGTCAGGGCCTCTCAGTAAGAGCCCTAAATGCCTGTTTTAAGCTACTTCTGTGTAGCTTCTTTCTCTTTGCACAGAAATTATCTAACAGAATTATGGTGCTGAAAACAACACAAAAGATCATCTCATCCACCACCAGCAGCACCTTTCACACCAGATACGCCCCTAAGTCCTTCTCTGCAGGCGCCCAAGCCCTGTGACATCCTGCAGTTGGAACTGCTCAGATAAATCACCTGCTGCATCATCCTGCTCAGACCTGGCCACCGAGCAGCTATTCAGAGCAGGGAATACATGTTAATTCAAAAAACTTACATCCAAACCTCCTTCTTTATTGTAACCTTGAAACCTCCTCCCCATGACTGCTCACGCCAGCCAACCCAAATTACTTTTTCTTTTTTTTTTTTTTAATTCCTAAACACGGAGAGCACCCAAACGAGCAATGCATTTCGAAACAGAGCGAGTCTCTCAGGGCATTAACGCGGCTTTACTGATGGCTAATATCAAATTCAACGAAGTAAGCACAGAGCCTTAGCAGAGATTAGATTAGTTGGATCGGGAGGAACAAACAAAAAGATGTCTCATCTAACACCAGACAGCTGGGCCCAGGAGCACCAGATCGTGGGGTGGCCACGGTACCACGTCCATAGAACGGTTCCCATTGGACACACATGGCCAGTTCCCAGCAGGGTCATAGAAGCACAGAACGGTCAGAGTTGGA
>VXBW01005829.1:302911-314916 GCA_013400375.1 Thinocorus orbignyianus | reverse complement strand
GCAGCCCAGGATATGGTTGGCTTTCTGGGCTGCCAGCACGCACTGCCGGCGAGACGGGAGCCTGGGTCCACGGGAGACAAGACACAGGGGTTGTGATGGGGCTGGCAGGCAGCAGGGACCCCCTCTCCTGCTCCTGTATTACTCCATAAGTTACCAGTGTGAAAGGATAAAGCTCCTCCAAGACAAGAGAAGTCCCCCCTACGGTGCCAGGGAAAGGAGGCAGGAACAGCTCTCACCTGTGTGTGACATGGTCCATGAGATGCTGTTTGAACACCAGGCTCCACCTTTTAACCACGTTCAGCAAGGACACCTTGAAAGGCCGAGCATCGACTTTCATCCAGCTCTGGAAGATGCTGACGGGCTCGATGCGATTCACCTCCTCGTAGATTTTCTCATAGGAGTCGATCTGCTCTTTGAACTGCTGCAGCGTGGGGGGTGTCTCAGGGACCCCGTCCTCTCCATGGGCCTCAATCTCTGCAGCAGTGAGGATATGCCCGTAGAGGAGGAACTGGCGGCAGAATTCCTTTCTGTCGTCCCCATAGAGGTAAGAGTAGTGGTCAAAGGCGCTGCGGTAATCGCAGCAGGCCCCCAGCACGGCCTGCACGCGGCCCAGCAGGTCATGGCGCATGTCGGCCAGATCTGCCATGTCCTCCATGTCAGCCTAGGAGAGGAGAGGAGAGAGCAGTGATATGGGAGCAGCACGGATCCTCCTCACTGCCACACGGCAGGAGGGAGTCCCACAGTCACCCACCTGGTAGTGGGGGAAGCCACTGTGCTCGGCCAGCCTGGGCACCAACGATGACATCCGGTAGATGTCATTAAGAAGACTTTCCATCATGTCGTAGAAGCCATCGTTCGTGCCGGGGTCCAAGGAGGGACGAAATATCACATCTGGGATCACCAAATCCAGCTGCACCTCAAACAGCGGGGAGAGCCCTGCCTTGGGATCTGGTAGGGAAGAACAGAGATGTCAGGATCTTTTTCTTAGAATTATAGAATGGTTAGAGTTAGAAGGGACCTTCAAGATCATCAAGTTCCAACCCCCCTGCCATGGGCAGGGACACCTCCCACCACACCAGGTTGCTCCAAGCCCCATCCAGCCTGGCCTTAAACACTTCCAGGGATGGGGCAGCCACAACTTCTTGGGGCAATCTGTTCCAGGGTCTCACCACCCTCACAGTAAAGAACTTCTCCCTAATATCTAATCTAAATCTTCCAATTTAAAACCATTACCCCTCATTCTATCACTAGACTTCCTGGCAAAGAGTCCCTCTCCAAAGGGACTCTCCTCTTCTCCTCTTTCAAGGGGAGAAAAGTGATCTTGAAGCACCAACATCCCACCACAAGACGCATACGTGCCACAGAGGGTCACCAGGCAAGCGTGATCACACACACACAGAGTCACTGGGTGAAGTGACATTGTGTCTGCACACAACATGGAGGAGATGCTGGCAAACTAGCTGGTGTTCTGGTACCCACAGGAGATACTTGAGAACAGATGAGACACTAATGACTTAAGAACCGGAAAAAATGCAGTGGAGGAAAGCCTTAAAGAGACCAGGCTCTTTAGCTAATCAAAAGGGAGCCTGAGAGCTGAACAATTACAGCACATAAGTACTTGCAAAGGAGAAAAACAACAGGAACCAAGAGGCTCTTTAATTTAGTGGAGAAAGGCATGGAAAAAAACAAACCAGCAACTAGAAACTGGAGCCAAATACAAACATGAAATTGTGTGCATGCTTTTAATGAAACGGTGAAGAACTGGATGCTCAATGTGCCCCTACACCCAGGAGGGCAGCGCTCCTGGAGACACGTTGTAGCTGAACACAAGCTGCTGCCAGCAGAGTGAGCAAACCTCCACAGCAGCCTGAGGCAGGAGGTCTCATTTAGCAACTCCCAAACCCATCTCATCTCTTCACTGGACTAATGCTCAAGGACTGAGGTTCTTCTTTCATGCCTTTCAACAGCAGAAGTAGTTCCCAAGACTCTCCACAACTGAAAGACTGTGTCACCTCGATGCTTTGAGCATGGGCAGGTGGAGATGGAGGATACCCACAGACTTGGGATGATGTCTCAATTTTGGACATCTGTCCGTTAATTCCTGCAAATGGTGCAGAGTCATCTCCATTGAGGACTCAGAGGGTTGTAATTAATGGAGCAGGGTCAAGTTGGAGGCCTGTAACCAGTGATATCCCCCAGGGGTCAATACCTGGTCCAGTCTTATGCAACATACTCATCAATGACCTGGATGAGGGGACCGAGTGTACCCTCAGCAAGTTCGCTGATGATACCAAACTAGGAGGGCTGGCTGACACTCCAGAGGGCTCCCCAGCATCTGCTGTAGACAGTGGAAGAGGGAGAGCAGAACACCAGGATGAAGAGAAAGACTTGGGCATGAGGGAGAGCACAAACCAGAAACCTCCTTCTGGTGAGACTGACACAATCATCGTGGCCAAGGCAGAGGAACCTCCAGTCACCTGTGTTCTCCAGGAGGTACTTGAGTGAGCTCTCGATGGCAGTGAAGAATCCATCCAGGACTATCTCATCCACATAATCCACATACGCCTTCCAGACGTCAGATGCCGGGTCTGCAAGTAAGAGGTTCTGGTTTTCCTGGAAGAAAGAGAAGATGCCTTCAAACACAGCAGGGCTGAGTCTGTCCTACAGGAGAGCTACCCACAGACATAGACGGATGCCAGTGAGCACGAGCACCAGCTTGTAGAGGGATGGGAAACCAGACAGACAGATGTTGCTGCTGGTGGCCACAATTTCCTCCTTCTCTCGAGGAATTGCTTTACCCCTCTGCTCCCAGGCCACAGGGCTCATTACTGCTCTGCACACCCAGGGCAAGGAGTGCTCAGGGGTCTCCAGGGCTCATCCCAATGCAGGAAGATCCAGCCCTAGTGGCCCACATAATGTCACCTTGAGTGGCCGAGGCCTTCAAAGTGGACTGCTCACACCTCTGCACTGCAAATGCTCATCAAGACCAGAGAACCGGTTTACATGGTTTTTAAATAAACCATGTAAAAACATAAAGATTGGGATCAGAAGACAAAAGGTTGGCTAAAGAGCTCCCTCCTCAGCTCATTGTGTTCCCTTCCCCCAGGCAAGCTCCGGGTCAGGAAACTGAGGGTTCAGTGGGTCACAGCAGGGCACCCATCCTTCCTGGGTTTCCTCTTTCCATCCCCACAAGGCCAGGCCATGTACCTGCTTTGCTGTCATCCTGTCCCCAGTCTTGCCACGAGTGCTCCTTCTCCTAACCCTGGCAGGGGCTCTCAACACACAGTCTCCACAAAAACATGGCCCAGCTCACAGCAAGCAGAAATCAACACCCAGAGCCTGCTGCTGGGGGTTCCACCTTGGCAGAATTCCACACATGGGGGCAGAGGAGAAGGTACCATTCCCAGCCCTGACACGGGCACGTGTGACAGTGGCATTACCAGCTGGGTTTGAGCCAACCTAAAATTACTGCTCCCCGAGGTGACACATCATAGCTGGGTGCTTCAGTTCTCAGCAGAGAGAGCCAGGGCCCTGGCCCCTTGGGGACCCACCCCAGCCACCTTCTGCCATGAGAGAAAGGGGAACTCTACAGGAAGGAACTCTGTGGGAAGGCCCGTCTGAAAGCACCACCCTCTTTTCAACATTCTCTGTCCTTATTTTTATAATGTCCCCTTGTTGCTGGTGTTTTACCCAGCCTTTGCTCCAGAGACCTCATCCTAGTGAAAGAAGGGCAATGAAAGCCAGCATGGAGCTGTCCTGCCTTGGCCTGTAGGGGCACGTACCCAACTCTCCCTGTGTTTCTCTCAGGGGTTCCAGACTCCCCTGCCTTCAGGAACACTTGAACCACCAAGGGAAGCCCAACAGAGCAGTTCTGGGCCCCTCCACTGCTGCTCCTCCAGGCCTGACCAGCACAGCAGGACAGAGGCACGGGGACACCATAGGTCATGGTGCCTTTCCCTCCCCAGGACCTTCATGCTGCTTTGCAGCCAGTCCTGCCCCCATGAGTAGCACTGGTGGTGCCACCACACCACTTGTGCCAGCCCTCCTGCCACGACCACAGTCCCATCTTCTCCTTGGTCAACCTAGGAAGCGCCCTGGTCTTTTGAGTGGTAGCTGGATGTGGCTGAGCATGTTATGGCTGTGACAGCAGAATAACACGGGCATGGTAAAATCCTCTCCGTGGGTCCAGTGTGCAGAGAAGGGGGTTAGATGCCCAGGGCTGGCTGCAGACAGCAAGGGAAGGTGAGCAACAAGAGCTCAGTGTCCCAGAGAGGGTCAGCTGGTTCTCTCCAGAGTCCAAGGTCAGACGGTGTCCCTCAGGAGAGGCCTGAATCTAAAAACCATCTTTCCCCAGGTCAAGGTTGCTGTCCCTGACATGCAAGACACCTCGCTCTGGGCAGGTGAGAAGCATGGCTTTGGGCTGTCTCCTGGCCTGCAGAGAAGACTTTCAGCTCTGGCAAAGCTGCTGGAAAGTGCCAAGGTTTCGGACAACAGCTTTTCTCCTGTTGCTCAGCTTCTCCCTGGATTGTCAGCATCACCTCCCACTCCTACAGAGGGACGAGAAGCCTGCAACAGAAAGGTCAGCCACAGCCAGCTGCCTCTCTGTTTTCAGGTAAATATTTCGGAGGGTTTTTATCTCTGAGCAGGATCCCAATGCCTGATGCACGACTCCCCTCTAGTGGCTCCACAGCAGCCAGGACCGGGAGCTCCAGACCACACTGGAGCTGCTCCTTCTCCTGCCCCGAACTGGGTGACCAGCACCACACAGCTATGCCAGCTCTCTCATTAAAGCTACCGTTAATTAACACTAGGCACGATTTTCAAACGAGTTAAGGAAGTCAGTTTTAAGGTGAAACAGCTCTGGACGTTTGCACCAGAGCAGAGAGACACCCAGAGCCTACAAAGAGCCAACAAACCCCTGGGGAAGGTCCCCCTTTACCTTCACCAGCGAATGAATCCTCTGCCCCGACTCCCTGACCAGGCTGTAGCGCTTCTCCAGACGGTCCTGACAGTCCTCCAGGCTCAGCAGAGACTCCTTTTTACAATCTTTTCTCTCAAATATGGGCGGTGCCCATGACTGCACCATGCTCTGGATCTCCTCAACATTATTTTTGGCTTTCTGTATCCTCTGTTCAAGGTCATGGACAGAAACCATCACCATGGAGATGTGATCCCAGACACCTGGTAAATAATGAGATGATTGACTACTTGTTTTCAGAGCTGCTGGGCCAAGGTCTTCTGCATCCTCCTTTAGACCAGCCTCTGACTTCTTCCCTGCAGTTTCATGTATTTCTCACCCACATTAACACAACAGACTCATCATCTCGAGCAACAGAGCCACTTCTAGCTCCCTCCCACCCCAACAAGCCATGGTACAGAGAGCCACAGCCTCTGCTTTCTGCCAGGAGTGCCACCCACACAGGGAGGTCTGACAGTTCCCACTTCTCTCTGCCCAGCTTTGATCTCCACTGAGGGCTACAGGAGTGGGCAGCAAGGGGAGGATGAGTATGACAGGCTGAGTGTCCCTGCCACCATCACCAGAGCAGAGACAGCCCCAGGTACCAGCAAGGGCTGCATTTAGATGCAGAGAACTTCAGGTTCATCTGCAGGAAAAGCCCTTCATCTTTAATGTGCAACAGAGAAAGAGATTTCCAGCATGAGGACTTCTGCTTTGTGTGTTCCCAAGGGAGGATGCTCATACCACAAGCCTGATGACAGAAATATATATTCCACCCATGAGCAGCTTGCTTTCACCAAGAGGAAACAAATTGTCTTCCTCCTCTCTGCTCTGCAGTTAAAACTGATCAAGCAAGAACACAGGTTAAATCATCCCAAAGCACAGAGAACCCACCTCCAGCTGCTGTATTTCATCCTTCTGGAAAAGGTAACAAGGTGGCCCTGGCTGTCCCTGGGGCCAAGGGTTCCCACCCCCTGCACTAGTGGGTGAGAAGGCAACATCTAAGGGACACAGCATGTCACCTGGGCTGGCATAGGGGGGACAGCACAGGCAGTGAGCAGACGCCTCAGCCCCAGCCTTGTCAGCTTTTGCAAACCCACATCTTGCCATCTTCTTGGTGACACTGCTGACAGGGCACCCTCTGCTTCCCAAAAGCCCAGGCTGGACCTGAAGGGAACAGGATCCCATCCAAAGCCCCAGCAGATCAAGGGAAGATGGGAAGGACCAGGCAAGCTGGGACCTGCCCTTCACCTCCCCAGCGCTAGCTCTGCTGGGAACTGCAGCTGAGAACCCGGTGACGGAGCTGGGCACACCGGGGAACCTGGGGAGACCCAAGTATCTACACTCCTTCCCCCTAACACAGAGCTATCTCACCTTCAGTCTTCCAGTTCAGGGTTTCTTCTGCCTCTTTCAGCTTCAAATCGATATCCCGCAGCTGCCTGTGTATCAGAGGGTATTCGACCTCCAGGACTGTCTTCAGGACCTTGTTGTATCTGTTGACCATCAGCTCCAAGTTGGCCACCATCTGCCGGTATGATTCCTTGGAGGAGTAGATTTCTGCTGCGGTTGGTGGGATGTCTCCCATGGGGCTGCCAGACAGGTAGCTCACCTCCCTCAGCACTGACACCAGCTGGAGAAACAAAGCAGAGAGCAGAACGTGGGACAATCATCCCTTGTTCCTCCAGCCAAAGCTGTCCAGTCAATTCTGAGCATCTTAAGGGTTTCCCTGCTGTTTCATTCACAAAGCAGAACGCTCTGAAAAGGGCCCCAACACCTCCTGGTCTGAACCATCTGTCTCTCATTGATCTCTGCCTCTAGTTTATTTTTCCCAACCAAAGACAGACAGTGCTGTAACTACCTGGCCATTAAACTCTGTGCAGCCTCTAAAGCCATGATAATCTCTGGTCCTCTCAGCTATCCTCATTAATAGAGTCTTTCAGCAATACAATGCCTGGAAGCAGAGCTTAGCAGTTCAGACACTCACAGAACTGGAGGGGTTGGAAGGGACCTCTGGAGATCAGCCAGTCCAACTCCTTGCCAGGGCAGGGTCACCAAGACCACATTGCACAGGAATGTGTCCAGGCAGGTTCTGAATGTCTCCAGAGACAGAGACTTCATCACCTCTCTGGACAGCCGAAAACTTAGCAGTTATCCAAGATAAGATGGCTCCAGTTGCGTTGGTTTGCTGGGCTGACTGGCATGAAGAAAGTGGGGCACAGGCTGGAGACGTGCCCACAGGCTGGGAGGAAAGGTTAGGGGCAGCAGTTTTTACCTGGGGATCAAAATTGACTGTAATCAGTTTGGTTTCCGGATCTCGCCGGATGAGTGGCTGAGTGAGGTTGTACTGTGACTTTTCAGAGACCGTCTGGGACCAGTTTCTGTAAAGCTTTTCCTGATACCTGCCAGAAAAAAAAGAAACATCCACCACATAACCACCAAGCCAGCAGACGAAGGCATGAAAGCCAAGTCCGCTTCTGAGGCCTGAAGGACATGAGGGAACACTGAAAACCCATCCACATCATCTCCGTAAACAACATGGCTTCAAAGACAAACTCCTAAAAACCAGCAAACAGCACAGAGTCAGGAGGGCAAAGGTCTCAAGTACCATTTTTAGCAGAGGATTGAGATTTAGAGACAGCCTTTCAGCAGCATTTAGCCTAAAGTAGTAGACAAGCAGCTACTGGACATTGCCAAAGTGTCAAGCAGGATGGGTGCCTACACCCAGATGAATGCTGGGATGGATGGAGCTGCTCTCACTTCTCTCAGAGTCACCACAGAGAGACCATCAGCCTTGGGAAACTCAGCTCTTTGAGAACTCGGTGACACCACCAGGGATGGAAACACCAAGGGCTGAACAGGGGGCCTGGTATCTCACAGGGCATGGACAGCCCCAACTACCCACACAAAGTCTCCTCTGAATCATGTTGTCACGTAAGCCCTTTAGGAAACGTCACCCAGTCAACACCATCCCTGCTGAAGTCACCCAGGATCCTCTGTTGGTCTGCTCTCTTCTGAAAGGCTGGACCATAACTATTCAGCCTTCATTTAGGTAACGAGGAGCAGGACTCCCTCCCACTGCCCAGCAGCACTCAGTGCCAAGGTATCTTGGTTCTCTTCCTCTCTGACATAGAGCAGGTCCTGCAGAGACATCTCCTTCCCGGGGAGGTGGCTCTGCCCAAGTGAAAGCCCAGAATGAATCATAAAATCATCGCAGAATCATAGAATTGGAAGGGACCTCAAAGATCACTGAGTTCCAACCCCCCTGCCCTGGGCAGGGACACCTCCCACCACACCAGGTTGCTCCAAGCCTCATCCAGCCCGGCCTTGAACACTTCCAGGGATGGGGCAGTCACAACAGAACAGTTCCGATGGAACACCAAACACTAAGATATTAACTCAGGGGCAGTGAACCCCATTCCGAATGGTGGACTACAAACATTACAGCCACTGCAAATACTCTCTGTGAATGAACACAAGGGGACTGAGACTTCTAGTCAGCCCAAGTTTTCCACCACAGCAGCACAGCAGCTTCTACATCCAGCAAGAAGTTTGTTTCACCATTTTGGCTCCTGTTCTTCCCAAGCAAACTTACCATCTCAAGACATCACAGAAAGACAGTGGCACACGGCAACCGGACACACAAGGAATTAGAAAGGAACATTCCCAGACCCTGGGCTGGCAGATGTGCTGGAAGGTGGCTTAGAGGAGGAGAACTGTTTTTCCTACAGTTACAGCCTTGCCTGAGCCACCACTTACCTGTTGAGCAACTGGATCATTTCCTCGTACTTCTGTATCACACATCGTCCTTCAGGGGAGTCCAGGCAGCTGGGAACACAACAGAGAAGCTCAGCATTACCTTTTGCTCCATGAGGCTGTGAACCTGTATTTATCCCTTTCCCAAGACCACCCACCAGTTTGCAAGCAGCCTCTGATTGATTGGGGACCTCGGATTTCAGCCCTGCAACATCACCCAAAACCATTTCGCCGCACAAAGGCTATCCATGGCCCAGCACACTCTTCCTGGGGTGTTTTTATGGCAACCTGCAACACGGGAACCATGTACTGGGAATGGTTCAGAGCTGCACAAGGGGAGGTTTGGACTGGGTACGAGGAAGCATTTCTTTACTATGAGGGTGCTCAAACCCTGGAACAGGCTTCCCAGAGAGAGCGTTGATGCCCCAAGCCTGGAAGGGTTTAAGAGGTGTCTGGACAGTGTCCTTTATAAGTTGCTTTGACTTTTGCTCAGCCCTGAAGGGGTCAGGCAGCTGGATCAGATGATTGTTGTAAGTCCCTTCTAACTGAAATTGGATAGTTTGCTCTACTATCCAAGCTCTCCTGAACACGGTTGTTGATTTTAGGAGGACATTTTGACAAAACCCAAATTAACTTGAACAAAATCTAGCAAAGGAAGTGCCCGAGCAGTCACTACTGGGCAACTGTTGATCAAACCCTCTGGAAGTAAACAAACCCCTAAGTAAACCACAGCAAAACCACCTCCAGTTTTCCCTTTTAATCTTTTTTCCCTTTCAGGCTGCACGCAGGGAACAGCATCACGTCACCCCTGCTGCAGGGCACGTTATTAACCGCTCTGAACAGAGGGAAGAAAAATCAATGCAAAAATGCAGATCTGTGTCCTTCCTCACAGCTTACAAAATCTGCCATTCGGATTCAAACCAGTCACGGTAACTGGGGCTCTGTGCTGGGAACGGTCCAAGAGCTGGTGTCATTGCACTGGTGTCTTTTACCTCTGCAGAAAAAGCGTGAGCTTAAAAACAGTCACTCAGTGGTAACACAGTGTGAGAGAAGACCTGAGAGCAGCCTTCCAGGATCTGAAGGGAGCCTACAGGAGAGCTGGGGAGGGACTCTTTGTCAGGAAGTCTAGTGACAGGACGAGGGGTAATGGTTTTAAATTGGAAGAGGGGAGATTTAGATGAGATCTTAGGAAGAAGTTCTTTCCTGTGAGGGTGGTGAGGCACTGGAACAGGTTGCCCAGGGAAGTTGTTGATGCCCCATCCCTGGAAGTGTTTAAGGCCAGGTTTGATGGGGCTTTGAGCAACCTGGTGTGGTGGGAGGTGTCCCTGCCCAGGGCAGGGGGGCTGGAACTTGATGATCTTTAAGGTCCCTTCCAACTCTAACCATTCTATGATTCTAAGTACTGCTCAGTGATGGGAGCAGCATATTTTGGTCAAGCACATAAAGAAAAGTGGATCCATTTACTCAGAATCCTGTCCAGGACAAGCAAAGCTGTTCCTGTGAGCTACGGGGTGCAGTCCGTGGAGCACCTTCAATGGTCCAACGCTGCTTTGCTCACAGAGCTCTTCAATGCCACCTCACACAGTGCCGTGAGATGCAGCAGCTGCAAGCGTGGGGTCACCTTTCTCCAAGAGCACCCACAATGCCAATTATTCGGGTAATAGTTATTCCAGCACAAGCTTCTTTCCTTGACCTTGGCAACCTGCTTCTTTGTTTAATGCTGAGCACGCTGTCTTCTGCCAGCGCCCAGCCAGGTCCTCATCTCTTCACCCACCTGGAAACTCAGCATCTATCAATCCACCTTAGATGAGACCAGCCCAGCGCCGTTCTGCCTGTCACAGCCAGGACGATGCCAAAGCTGGGGCCTGCAGCCAAGGGCTGGGCAGCAACCAGGGAGGTCCTGGAGCACAGGCTGGGTAGAATCCCAGCAGGAAAGGTTTTGATACCTCTTTTAATTGCAGGACTAGGTCTGAAAGCTGAATAGCCCATGTACTATCCCACTGTGCCTCTTAAGTACTTCAAAACAAATCCAACTAATGGGTTTCTTGAAAAAAAAATGGTGGCAGGGAAGCTGCAAAGCACCAGTGCAATCACTTCACACCTCTTTGGCTCAGAATTATTTCAGTTATAACCATGGGATAATGTTCAACACAGAAAGAAAAATCAGATTGATTAGAGAAAAGCTATCAAGATGGTCATAAAGCAGCTTAGCTGGAATGGACACTCACAGATGTGGGATGTGCCCAAAGTGATCAAACGGCACCTGGATTCGTGCTCGCAGCTCCTGAGCCCAGCCCAGCGCTCCAGCTACTGGTGGCATGTTCTTGTGCACCGGGGGGGAACCTGTGGAGGGCATATGAAATGGAGTTTGACTGAACACTGCACTCGTTATCCCAAAGATACACCAAAAGCAACTCAACTGCTCTGATTTCTCAGCTTCCTTACTTAAATCCAAGCATCTGCTACACTGAAATAGGTTTGTGAACTGGGCAAGTGTCTCAGTGCCTCTGGACCTTGACCAAGGACCTGAAACCAAAGGAGAAGCCCAGCACATGGTAGAAACAGAGGTGACAAATAGGAAATCTCTGCCTGAGGTACACTCCTGGTTCCTCACAAACACTGAGGGAGGGATTTCTTACCAGGAACTAGTTCTAACCATCTTATCCAACACCCACAGAACAAACCCCCTCAAATTCACAGCAAGTGATGAACTCAGCCTCCATGAATCTCTCCACTCCCTTTGTTAACCTCCACTGGTTCCAGACATGCTGCTTCTTCTGGTCTTGCCTGGCTCCAGTACAGTCTTTCCGAAGCAAGTAAATACTTTCAGAACTCTAATCCTTACAATCTGATAGAGACCTACCAATTCCCTCCTGTGCCGATGTTCACGGGAAATAATAAACCTGGAAAAGGCTGATTAAACTCTTGGTTACAAAGTCCCACTCGGGCACTTTGCATTTAAAGCATTAAAAGGGAAACACAATAAATTCCTATCACTTGAACACTTATCAAACCTGCAAATCCCATGGGTCGTTTGGAGCAGTACAGGAGTGTGGAGAGAATGGAGAGAAACCCCTGTCACAGCCCTGCTGGGAAAAGAGATTCAGCGTGTGTCTTCATTCCTACTCACTTCCACACGTTTTGGGAAAGGCTATTTTCCCCCCAACAGGTTATTTCCTTAATATTAAGACCAGAGCTTTCGCAGGCATTTCCATTTCTGTTAGGAGCTACAGAGGCTGAAAACATTTCTCATTTCACAAAGTTGTGGTTTCCTTAAAAAAAAGCAAATTGTTCC
>VXBW01005829.1:270222-302879 GCA_013400375.1 Thinocorus orbignyianus | reverse complement strand
AAAAAAAATCTAAATCCAGTTTCTTTTAAAATCAATTTTACTCAGCACATGCCACCCACCGTGCTCCAGCTCTGCCTTGATGTGCCTGGCATAGATGAGCCGAGCGTGGTCCAAGCTGCTGCTGAACATGCTGATGAGGACAGAGTATTTGTCAGCAGCATCCGCAGCGATGACCGGTCGCTCCAAAAGGCTCCCGAACATGTCCAGCAGCTGTGAGGAGGAAGAAGGAGAAAATGAAAGGGGGGAAAAAAATTCACAACCCCAACTTACGCTAAGGCTCACTGGGATTTTTCCAGACGTCTGCACCGATGGGCACACTGGGAAGGGAAATTTCTTTTCTTTATCCTGCTTTTCCAAATAGTCCCTCCCTTTGTCACAGAGATGCTCAGACTTTCTCTGTGCACGAGCCATGTTTCAGCTGTCATTCTGTAAATGCTTCAAAATTCACTAGTTTTTCAAAAGCCTTAGAAAGAGAAACGCTGCCAGTCACTACAGTCTTTCCTACAAACACCTCTATTGAAATTTTTCAGAAAATACCATTTATTTTTTCTGCAAGACACATTAGCTAGTAAAAAAAAAACAGTCTTGTTTCTAGAAAACCGCAGTTTCCAAAACTGAAATACATCCATATATTAAGAATATTACCGAATTGATAATGACACAATCTCCTTGGTTTTAGTAGTGGTTCTCACTGAGAAACCCTAGAGAAAGCATAATTTCCCTCCAACTCCCAGAGACACAAGTAAAACTCCTGGCATCCAAAAGCCTGATTTGAATAATTTCTTTGATTGCTCAAACATCTATCACAGAATCACAGAACGATTAGAGTTGGAAGGGACCTTAAAGATCATCAAGTTCCAACCCCCCTGCCACGGGCAGGGACACCTCTCCCTAGAGCAGGTTGCTCCAAGCCCCATCCAGCCTGGCCTTAAACACTTCCAGGGATGGAGCATCAACAACTTCTCAGGGCAACCTGTTCCAGTGCCTCAGCACCCTCACAGTCAAGAACTTCTTCCTAATATCTAATCAAACATCTAATCTAATATCAAATGTTGCCTTGATTGAACAAACATCTATTCTGCTTGTGCCTGACTGGGAAGAGCAGAAATACTCCCAGATCTTTCAGTAAACACCCTGCTGCCAGCTCCACAGCTTTAAAGTTTGTGAGAGCCCCATCACACTGAGCATCACTAACCCAGAGCAGCCCAAAAGCCACAGGTCCCGTGTTGCAGAATGGCTGCGGGAGCAGGGCCCTGGATCCATGGAAGCATTGTACAAGCAATCCTCTTGTTAGCCTCAGTGTTTAGCATAAGTAGGATTTTAGCCACAGTAGGCCTCAGTGAGAACTGCAAGTTACGCTGACAAGGAAGAAGAGCCAAGGTCACACAGACCCTGCGAGAATGATAAACAAGGAGAGAGGGAGAGTGTCCTTCTGGAATGTTGGAGAACCTTGAAGCAGAAACTGCAAGTAGGAGGTGTATGAACATGTAATCTTTAGAAGCCCAGCCAATTAGTGTGTGACAAGTAGGCATAATTTACAAAAAGTCTATAAATATCTGAGCTATCCGAACAAACTTTGAAGCTTGCTTTATCACTCATATTGAGTCGGCCGCATGTCTTCCCGGGCCCCTCCCAACAGTCCCACAGTCTCAGTGTCCATTCCCACCGACAGAGACCCACGTGCTGTCCCCACGCCACTGCCCAACCTCCTCTGGGGGATTTCACCCCTATCTTCCCTTCCACAAAAGAGAAGGGAGGGGACAGACGAACCTTGAAGGCGTGCTCCAAGTCCGAGGCATCATCAAAAGCCTGGATGAAAATAGTGCCCAGCCGACGGTCGACATCTTCTACTTTCTCCTGGAAATCAAAGGCGTCTTCCTCAAACTCCTGCGAGAAGGCAAAACAAGTCATGAGGCACTGGGAAGGTAGTATCTCAGCCTCCAGATCCAGAGATCTCTCCTCAATTTATTCCCCATGAGTTAAACCATTCCTCCGGCCACCCTTCAGCTACTGCAGCACGGCAAAGTCCCATCAAGCCTGAGGACATTTCTGTCTTGTCCCACGGCTTAGACCATGGCTCTCCAGGAGGAATCCTGTGGTCCTGAGGGCTTTCCACAGTCCAAGGAGCACAAACTTCAGCCTAGAGGGCAGATAGACTATTTCCACACCCTCCCAGCCCCCTCCACTTGACCTGCAGACTTGGCATCATTCATAAACCCCACAGATGGGCCTCCTGACTTCCAAATCCAATCTCCTTTCAAAGCAAACCAAGCCTGTAGTTTTGATCCCGAGTCTGCTGTAAGTGGGGCAACAATAAAGGTAGCTTCAAACCCTTGGCACAGGTTGCCCAGAGGTTGTGGAGTCTCTACCCTTGGACATACTCAATCTTGGAGGTATTTAATCTGCCTGATCACAGCCCTGCTCTAAGTTGGGCCTGCTTTGAGCAGGGGAGGAGAACTAGGTCATCTCCAGAGGGTCCTTTCCAATCTCAACAGTTCTGTGTTTCTGTTATTTCCACCATCTTCTGGCACTGCTTTTCTCGCTCCAACTGGAATAAATCCTTTGAAGCTCCAGCATAAGATCTAGGTTTGTTTTCCTACAGGTAAAAGAGCCCAAATCAAAGACTGAACTTGACAAACTGTGCGACTTCAGTGCTTCTGTTCTACCTTGGACAAAGCCACTAAAAATAAGGTCATATTTCTCTTTTCTGAAAGGACAAAGCACAAGGCAAGAGCTTTTGCTATTCTCACTGCTGAGCTCCAGCAGGACCAGATGCTATGTACTAGCTAAAAAAGAAAAAGGCTCTAGAAAGTCACAAGAGGGTGTAAAATTCAAGACCTGAAAGAATGAGCATGACTCAGAGTCAACAAAAGGCCATGGGGTCACCGAAACCAAGCCAGCTCCTGCAGAGCCACCGTCACTGCTCTTTCCGTGTCCTTCCTCCTGAAGGAGGGGTGACATGGTACAAGCAGCTTTCCAGTCAGATCCTCCCAGGCAGCACTGAGGACATGCCACTCACTGCACAGATGTACTGGGAGCTACAGAATGCAAAGCACCAGCTGCCCATCACCACACCAGCTAGGTCCTAACACCAGAAGGAAGGCACGTTCTCCTTCCCGCCACCAGTCTGTCCACCCTTCACCCCAGCACAGCCCTTTCTGAGGGGAGCACAGCATGAACGGGAGGGAGGGCTTTGCCCCAAGGACCACCTTCCACATGGGTGTCTGTCACAAACGGCTGCCTCACCACAGAGCTTCTCCATGGCCACTCCAGTCGTACTTCTCCTTGCCCAGATGTATTAACAGGCTTAACTCTGTCCTGAGAACCAGATGCAGCAAACTTACTTTAGGGTGACTGGGACAAGCAGCAGAAGAAATCAAAGATCTTGAGATCAGACACAGACCCCATCAGAAATGCCACTCCCACCATTCCCTAATAGCCCACCCTGGCTACACTGCTCCACGTCAAAGCCAAGAGAAGGAGCTTCGGAATAGACCATAAGGAGGTCCCCTGGCACCTTTGCTTTGACCTGCTTGTACGACACATGCTGGTGTGAGCATCTGGGAAATGGATGGCCACTGAGCCATGACCCAGAGGGCTGGGAATATTCCCTTAATTAAAGCACTACTGATAATAAAACACAGCACCCTTGAATTAGGAGAACAACAGATGTCATGTGTGCAACTAGACAAGAGCAAACAGATCCCCAGAGGTTACCTGAGCTGGCACTCATCAGACAAGATAGGCATGAAGAGCAGGAAAGCAAAGGGATGTGGATGGTGGTCTAACTCATACACCCCAGCAAGCACCAGGTACAGAGAAAGTCTGGGTGAAAGGCACAGAAGTATGTGTTTTCCAGCTGCACTGGCCTTAGGGCCTAAACTAGAATCATGGAATGGTTAGAATTGGAAGGGACCTTAAAGATCATCCAGTTCCAACCCCCCTGCCCTGGGCAGGGACACCTCCCACCAGACCAGGTTGATTAAAGCCTTCTCCAACCTGGCCTTGAACCCCTCCAGGGATGGGGCAGCCACAGCTTCTCTGGGCAACCTGTTCCAGTGCCTCACCACCTTCACAGCACAGAAGCTCTTCCTAATATATAGTCTAATTGTCCCCTTTCAGTGTAAAGCCATTCCACCTCATCCTACCGTTCCACTCCATCAAGAGTCCCTCCCCAACTTTCCTGAAGCCCCTTCAGGGACTGGAAGGGGCTCTAAGGTCTCTCTGGAGCCTTCTCTTCTCCAGGTTGAACCCCTCCAATTCTCTCAGCCTGTCCTTACAGCAGAGGGGCTCCAGCCCTCACAGCATCTCCATGACCTCCTCCAGTCCCACTCCAACAGGTCCATGTCCTTCCTGTACTGAGGACTCCAGAGCTGGCTGTGCTGCTCCAGGTGGGTCTCACCAGAGTGGAGCAGAGGGGCCCTGCTGGTCACACGTCTTTTAATGTAGGATCCTGTCGGTTTCCAGGACTGCCAGCACACATTGCCAGCTCACGTGGAGCTTCTGGACCACCAACACCCCTAAGTCCTTCTCCTCAGGGTTGCTCTAAATTCATTCTCCACCCAAGTTGTATTAGTGCCTGGGATTGCCCTGACCCAGGTGCAGGACCTTGCACTTAGTCTGGTTGAACTAGCAAGATTTGCTATATACAGACCTGCAAGAACTCCCAAATCTCTGCAGGAATAGCCCGCTCCCTGCAGTGAAGGAAGAGGGAGGTGGGAGGAAGACAGCAAGACTGCACACAAGCCAGGGTTCCATCACAGTAGAAGCTGCTGCTTTGGAAACATGCACATGCTGCTGGCATTCCCATAAACTGGTTCCACCTACCATGTTGCCCAGGTCCAGACAGTCATAGGTTCTCTCTGCAAACACCTTGTACGCCTCCTGGAACTCCTCATACACGTCCAGCACCTGCTGGCCCAGGGCCTTCCCTTTAATCCCACTGAACTCAATCTTCTCCAGCTTCATCAGGTCCAAGGCTGTTGCCAGGAGATCCTTCAAAGTCAAGGGAGGCACACACACACACACGTCAAGATGGTAACAAAACAAAAATTACAACAGTTATCACAACATGGAGTTGTGCTTGTTGCAGTGCCAGAGGAGCTCCTCAAGCGCACGACGGTGTTCACAGGTGGGAAGGGAGAGTTAGATCTTGCCCATCTTGAGCATCACTGGCTGCTTAAAACATGTCCCTCTCAAATAGGACCTACTGCTGCCACAGAACTACTATGGCAACTGTAAAGCTGCTTTTAAGGGTATTCAGGGGGCAGTTCCAAAAAGACACGTATCACCCAGCATAGCTACGAAACCAAATTTTAAGGTTTTAAGCAAAAGGAGACCTATAATATTCATAGGCAACTGAACTGTGAAAAGCTCAGTAAAAACCTCTTTGTGCCCCCTGCCCAGCTGGCCCTCTCTGCCGAGACAGGTCCCCGGGTCCCTCCCTTCCCACCTTCTGCAGCCTGGCAGGGCCTGGCCCCCCATGTCACCTCCCAGGGGAATGACCCCCTCATCCAGCTGGAGCAGCAGCACTTGTCACCCCTGTCACCAACCCACCCATCTCTTTTGGTAGGGCTGGCCCAACATCTGTCATCTCAGAGGACCGGGAGAAAAGTGCTGACCTCCAGCACAGGAAGATTCTGGTGACCATCCTGCTGGCACTGAGCTCGGAGGACAACCCCAAACACAGAGCCAAGCAGGTATGGAGCTTCACCCAGAGATGGGCAGCACTCAGCCAGTGTCAGTGCCCCCTGGATGGGGGCTGCTGGATAAGTCACAGCACAGAGCTCCCCACCCCATGCCAAGGCATCACCCAGCATTGGTGCCCCCCCAAGATGGGGAGATGTTGCACGCTTAGAGTTCCTGGAATGGTTGGGCTTATCAAGAACAGCTTCCAGTCAAGGGCACAACCACTTGTGGGTCCCAATAGCTCAGCAAAAGGCTGACAAGGACAGCATGGAGAGCCCGGGTATTTAGGGGACACTCAGATCTGCTCTCTGAAGAGTAACATCCCCTCCATCTGCCAGAGCCCTCAGCCACACTGGGCTGAGGGATGACACCAGATGTCCCTGCCTCAGGTGACCACTCCACAGTGACAAGCTCCAGCAAACAGGGACACCTCTGAGTTCCAGGACCCCAGCTGGACAGACCATTAGGGTGTGAAGAGATGATCCGATGAGGAACGTGTCTCTGCTCCTCCCCAGGCCCATGTGGCACAGCCAAGTGGTGCCCAGCTTCCAGGGGAGCGTGTGGTCCCAAGTCAGGACAGACCCACCTTGAGGGTTTCTCTGATGGCAACAGGAGGAGTAGAAGAGTGCATTGCTTTATCACAGCTAGGCAAACCACAGCCCCCAGTAATCCCCATTCTCTTGCCCCAACAGTGCTCTTGGGAGCAAAAGACACATCTACACCCCGACCAGAAGGACATAACTGTGAGGCTTATATGTGCAGGACATGGTAAAGCAAGGCCCTGGCCCTGCTATAACAGGAGACCCAACAGCAAAGACAGCAGCCCCATCCTCTGGCATCAGGTGAAGCTACAGGAAGGGAAGATGCCAGCAAGTGAGCTCATGGCTACAGAGCTCTCCTGAAGGCTTACCATGTTTTTCAAACCAGAGTCTCACCTCCACCATCTCCAGTCTCTTCAGGAAGCTGTCCAGCCTCGCAAACACCATTGTGGCGTGGAAGGTCCACTCCCTCACTTCTTGGCCTGGTTCATAGTACGTGTGCAGTTTCTCCCTTCTCTCCTCAAACGCCTCTTTGAACTCATTCAGGATGCTGAGCACCAACCGCACCTTGCCCAGGCTCTCTTCCATCTCCCCTTTCAGAAGGTCTTCTGGAGAAAGGAACACTACGGCCTAGAAGAGAACAAAAATCACACCTGAGAGGTCACTTCTGCCATCACAGAAAACGGTGACTTCTTGCACTGAACGTGTTTGAAGCTACCTCTCCAGCTAAGGATGGGGGAGAGGAGGCCAGAGGGACTTTTCATTAAAAGACAGCCACGCACCTGCTGAATGAGAAGGTTGCAGATTTCCTGAAGCAGAACTACTATCCGCACGGGCACGTTGTAGTGCTTGGAGGTGACCCAGATCAAACACACCACGTGGAGCAGAGGGGCCAGGAAAGGTTTTACCTCGCTGAACTCAACCTTCTCAATGTCCTCCAAGTGGCGTTTGAGGGGTGTCAGGTGCAGGTGAATGTCCCGAGCTTCCGCCAAGGCTGTGCGGAGAGATGGGAGAAGTGGTAAGATCCACCAAGCTGTGGTGTGCTGGGTCGTGAGGTGGATGAAAAGATGCTCGGGAAAAGAGAGTCCTGAGGAGCACAAAGCACGCTCACCTGCTTGCGTGCTGAGGACTGCTCACCCTTGAGCACTGCTCACCCACAGCAGCAACCAGAGCTGGAAATAACCTGACGATGGCCAGGACAGGGACAGGCCTTTGGGCAGAGGCTCAGTTGACAACTGCTAAATGAGCTGTGGGGAATGGGCCCACACAGCACTGAAAATACAGCATCGCCACCACCGTGAGCAGGCCACAGGTCTGGCTACAGAGCACAGCACCCTAGAGAGTGTCACAGCCTACAGAGCATTGCACCCTATAGAGCATTGCAACCTAGAGTGTCACAAACCATAGATCACAGCACCCTATAGAGTGTCACAGACTACAGAGCACCGTACCCTATAGAGCATTGCACCCTACAGAGCATCACAGGTCTTCCCCTGAGCTCATTTTAGCTCCAGTCCAGCTCTAGCAGCCCCTTGCCCAGTGGGCAGGTGGCCATGGTGCCACTGGTCCTGGCTGTAACAGCCAACCTGTCAAGAGCAAGGTGACAAATGTCTGACCAGTTGAAAGCTTTAGCTTGGCTTTGCGCCGCTGCGTGGTTTTACTCCGAAGAATCATCCCAGAGAGCAAGCATTAACAAAACCAGGTGACTGCTGTGCAACTAAATAACCCTCAAAAACAAAGACCAAGGGAAAAGAAACTCCCGCTATCAAAATCACCCTCCCAGCGAGGAAGGACAGACAAGAGCCCCAGCAGCTCAGCAGCGGGGAGGGCACCACACCAGGGAAAGGGGCAGAGACTCCAAAGTAGGTGCCCACGAATGTGAACTGTGTTGCAATGGAAATCAACAATTACAGTCCTAATTATCCAATTAGGGTTACAATTGATACAACCAAATTAAACCCAAATATTTGTTCTATTTTGATTAGACTCTTAAAGCATTAATTAGCCTGACAACAAACTCTTGGCTCCTTCTATTAAGGGGTGTTTCTCTACCCGGTATAAATGTGACACAGAGCCTTAACAGATTGTTTCCATGTGAAAGGGTGAANAGAGGTGCTCCATCCCTCTGATCATCTTGGTGGCCCTGCGCTGGACCTGTTCCAACAGTTCAATGTCCTTTCTACGTTGAGGACTCCAGAACTGGTCACCTGAACTGGTGAGACCTTGCCACCCTGGGAGGACATTACTGGACGGGGACATGGACAGAGATGAGGGATGGGATGCCCTGCTCCCCGTGCGTCATGCTCACTCCCCCAGTGCAGCCCCTCCAAAAGTAGCAGAGCTCCCCACTGGGCTGCTGGGACACGGAGGGCAGAGCTCTGCCTGGATTTGTGCACAACTGTAGGAACCCTAATTTCCTCTCATGTGACACAGGTGACAACATCTGTCCGCTTTCAGCAGAAGCCTTGAAATCCTTATGCTCAAAAGTCCCCATCCTAAAGGGCAACCTGCTGCTCCTCTAGCAGTCCTGCAGACTGACACCAGAGGAGCTGGTGAAACTCAGGGTCAATCATGTTGGATTAAAGCAAATGGTTTTATTACAGCAGAGTGAACCCCCACATCCACTCACACTCACCTCTGGGACCTCAACAAACCAGTGAGTAAACTGGTCCCAGCCTGGAAACAAAAGCACAAGGAGCTCAGTTTCAGGCCATGAACCAGAAAGAAGACTAGAAACAAGGCTGCAGTCCTCATGGTCCCAGCAAACTCAAACGACCAGTGCCATTACAGCCACGTTGGGCTTGAATCCAGCAACACCAGAGGATGAACAAAGGTCAGAAGTCAGCTCTACTGTGAAGTTTGCCCCAGCACCTCACCTGCCTCAACATCCACGAGCATAGTTTTGAAGGCTGGGACGAAGCTGCTCTCCAGTCTCTCCAGCACCTCCATCATGTTTCTGACCTTCTTTGTTCTCAGCTGGTCGTAAATGCATTCCAGGTCATCACACCTACAGCAACCAAGACAGGTTACAAGCCCACGCTGGGGCAGAATCAGCTGTAGGGGACACCACCCACCTCCCCCAGGCCTGAGTCAGGATTTCCTCCAGCTACACAAAGGCTGAGTCCCAACAGCGAAAGGAAATGGGAGGAAGGTACTACAAGAGGCAGGGACAAATCCTACAGGACAGACAGATGGTGCCAGGGTTCAGCTCTGCTGCTGGCAGGACACTGCTGGAAGAAGCCATCAGGTGTTTCTGCAGGCACTGGCCACAGATCTCCAGCAGTTTTGCCCTGAGTCAGCCCGAATCAACACAGCACAAAGGTTTTCAAAGGGCAGGATGAAATTCAACTCCCTGGCCCTTGGGCATCTAATCCTCTGGCACCGACAGAACAGCAGCCAGCTGAGGGGCACCGTTTCCAGAAAGCCCCACAGAAAGTGCCCATCAGCTCAGACTCCTGTAGCTGGTTCTTAGTGGACAGTGACAGAAAGAGCCTTTCCAAAAAAATTCCCTCGAGGTGTAGCCCCTGTACTGTGGCTAAAACACAGCCAGCTCCCAGTGACCTCCCAGACACTTTGCAGATCATGATTATTTTATGTGCAAGAGCAATTTTCCTTAACTCAAGCCTTACTTTACGTGAACCGGAGGAAACCTGCTCTTCTCAGCTCACAGAAGCAGCAGCTCTGTGTGTCACAACATTCTCCCTCCACCCAAACCCAGCACCAGTGACCACCATGCCCCGACCAGGCTGCCCAGGGTACCTGTTCCTCCAGAACTCCAGTTCCACCTTAGGGTTTGGGTTGCTGCCTTGCAGGAGAGGCTCTAAAGACTCTTTCTCCAGCGCTCCCTGGATCTGGTGGCTCCAGTCGATGATGGCTGACTCCATGGCATGTACAAAGGATTTATCTATCAGCTGCAGGCTGCAGGAACACACCACGCAGTTAACATCTCTTTCCCCTTGCTCAGTTGGATCAACTTCAAATGACCCCATGGGGAGCTGGATTTTACAGATTCCAGTCCAGATCCACGTTTCAAAACCACAAAACAACCAAAACTCATAATAGTTGTTCTAATACAGGAATTACACCCTGGAGAAGACTGATGAAGCTCTGCAGCAGTGAGGGCAACTGTTCATAAAACAAACAGTGGAAAGGAAGAGCCAGTTGCCACCTCTCTGTAGAGGGAGTCACTGTTGCATCAGATCCACTAGGGCTCAGAGTCTGGCCTGGAGAACCATTCCTCCAGCAAGATTCTCCCCGAACCTGTTCTACCTGCCCCCAGTCCTTAACGTGCTTAATTCACAGAGAAACTACACAAAGTGGGCCAGTGTGTTGAGGTCAGGTCACCCCACGGCCCACTGAGCACACAGACACGACGATGTGCACATGCACCTGACCCCATGGACCTTCCAGACTCGGTGGTTTTGGACTTGGCCAGCTCAGAGC
Source organism: Thinocorus orbignyianus (assembly GCA_013400375.1). Lineage (NCBI taxonomy): Eukaryota > Metazoa > Chordata > Aves > Ciconiiformes > Thinocoridae > Thinocorus > Thinocorus orbignyianus. Next base: position 292,209 of record VXBW01005829.1, on the reverse strand, counting down.
CAAACTCCTTCCACCCTCAGATACCAGTCTGGCTTCCTGTGAGGACCAGGGTGGAAGTTCCCCCAGCTGCAACACGAGCACCCTGCCAGGCCTGTTGGTGAGCAAAGGACAGGGATCCCTCAGCTGCTGGAGATCTTGAAGAAGAAAATAGGCTGCACACGGGGGCCAGCTTCCCATGGCTGCCCAGTGACCTGGACGAGGAGATCAAGTGCACCCTCAGTACATCTGAGGATGACACCAAGTTGGGTGGGAGTGTTGATCTACTGGAGAGTAGAAGGTTCCACAGAGGGCTCTGGACAGGCTGGATGGATGGGCAAAGGACAATGGTGTGAGGTTCAACAGGGACAAGTGCCAGGTCCTGCACTTAGGTCACACCAACCCCATGGACGCTCCAGGCTCTGGGAAGAGTGCCTAGAGCTGCTGGCGGAAAAGGACCTGGGCGTGTAGGTCACAGATAGCTGAATATGAGCCAGCAGTGTGCCCAGGTGGCCAAGAAGGCCACCAGCATCCTGGCCAGCAGGAATGGAACAGCAACCATCTCTCTATACTGGGCACTGGTGACACCCCACCTCAAGTACTGGGTCCAGTTTTGGGCCCCTCATGAAATGAAAGACATTGAGGGGCTGGAGCGGGTCCAGAGAAGGACAACGGGAGCTGGTGAGGGCTCTGGAGCAAAAATCGTGTGAGGAGCGGCTGAGGGAGCTGGGAGGGGTTCAACCTGGAGAAAAGGAGGCTGAGGGGAGACCTTTTTGCTCTCTACAACTCGCTGAAAGGAGGGGGTAGCCAGCAGGGGTTGGTCTCTTTTGCCAAGGGACAGGTGATGGGACAAGAGGAAATGTTTAGGATGGATATTGGATACTGGGAAAAATTTCTGTACTGAAAGGGTTGCCAAGCCTTGTAGAGGGCTGTCCAGGAAAGTGGTGGAGTCACCATCCCTGGAGGGATTTAAAAGCTGGGCAGACCTGGTGCTGAGGGATATGAGTTAGTGGTGGACTTGGCAATGGTGGATTTATGGTTGGACTCAATTATTTTAAGGGCCTTTTCCAACCTAAGTAATTCCATGTTTCTATTCTATGATTCTAAGATAGCCAGAAAATCTTTCCTGGCTTTCCTGGAGATTGTCCCTCAAGGACTGTAAGTGGACTTCAGAATCATGACAGCTACCAGGAATGAAAAGAACTGAAATTATTTAAGTCATTTATTTATTTCTTGAAGAGAAACACAAGGAAAGACAGTGAGTGCCTGGGAAGCCACCCCACTCCTCCAGGAGGACAGAGGCAACAGGTTCCAGATCTCTCTATGGGACTGTGAACGGTTCATAAACTTCCAGGAAGTTGCAGGTGTTTTTTCCTGTACCTTTGGACAATGAATTTGGTTTTAAAAGGAGGTAGAATAGTCCTGAGCAAGCAGGCAGTGTGATCACTAACAAGTGAGTCATTTAACAGCGAAACAGTGCCTTCTGGGAGCAAGCTTTAGCAGAGAGAAGTCAGAAAAAGCAAAAATTCTGCCTTCCCATTCTGGGTACCAGGAAACCAGGGGAGGTTTTATTTGCAGGGTTTGTTTTTCCCCCAATGATCCCAGCAGTTCGTTTCTTCTCCAGGTACCCCCAACGCCTTTGCACTTTGAGGTTTTTCCTGTCTGTGCTGTCACTCAGTCCCTCAAAGACAGAGCCCATAAACCAGAGAGCAGGTAGAACAAAAACACATCTTGGCAGCCTGATGAGCAGCAGAAAAGAGAGCAAGAAAAGTCACTGTGATTGGGGGGCAGGGGAGGATCCCCAGGAGACACAGACATCAGCAGAAGAAAACCCCATGGAGAGCAAGGGGTAGTACTCACAATTTTTCATTTTCCAGATCAATGTCCTCAAATCCCTCCGAGCCAGCTGGAAGAGGCAGCAAGGTCTTGCCCTTCACTTGGCCAACAACCATGAAAACAGTACTTTTCAGGTTGTGGACATGACGTATAATGTCTTGTGACACCACTTGTGGCCAGCCCTGATGGTTCTTCTGGTTCGTCAGGATGGGCACAATCACCTGTAGCAGGAACCATGAAAGAAAAACGGAGAAAGAAGGGCTGCAGGAGACAGACAGGCCACCAGGCTCCAAGGTCCTTGCTCAGCTGAGGTTGGAGACCCATATTCATGGCTGTCCCCAGCAGTTCTCCACTTGTGTGAAATCAGGGCACATGACAACAAATAGGCATCTCTACAGACCCACCGTGTATTCTCATACACCTTTTTCCCCAAACCCAAGGAGATGAGAAGGGTAGAAACCAGCAGATGAAGTGAGCACCCCCTTCCTCAGCCTCTCAAACCTGAGACAGGAGACAGCTCCTCAGGCTCTTGTCCCCTTGCTCTCAGGACACCTCCTGGTGCTTGCTCCCCATCTCACCACCAGCAGGCAGGGGCATGGCCTTCAGGCAGCCTTCCAGGACCAGCAGGGCTAGGCTGAACCCACAGGCTGTCCCTCAATAGCAACAGTGTGCTGAAAGAGAAGGTCTTCTGGTACCCCCTGGGGTCTACTGTTGGTGAGGGTCACCTTGGTCCCCCTCCCAGCTGTACTGCAGGTCTTGAGCACAGCCACTTTTTAGGTTATTTCTTGAAGCTGCAGCCCACTAAACATGATTTTTGTCATTACGCGTGAAAGCCCCCCAGGGTTTGTACTGACCCAACAGCACGGGGGCTCTAGGCTGGGCTGGGCTTGCCTGGAGCTGAGCTGCTTTTGGCTTCTTTGAGCTGCAATAGCAACACATCTGTCACCTACTCTGGGCTGGTTCCACTCTGGGATCCGCCTGTGGCAACAGCCTGACAAAGCCAGGTTGCCCCGGGTGACAAACAACAGCCCTTTGTGTTGCCAGTTCACCTTCAGCAGCCTCAGCTACAGAATTAGCAAGGTTTGTCTCCGTTGCTTAACTCACGTGGACTGCCGACGCTAGCGACGCGGTACCCAGCCACATGGTAATTGCTCCTTTAATTTTCGATTGCTAAAATGATAATTGGACTGGGGATGAACCCCCAGCTCCACAGAGCAGAAGTGAGCTCCCCTCAGCCATCGCAAGACAGCGACAACCAGACAAGGTGGCCCTGGCTGTGCCTCTTCCTGAGGTCCTGAGTGACCCACAGAAAGTTTGACATAAACCCTTTCTTCCTCCGGACACATTCTTCTAAGACTATCCTAAAAATCTCTGATGAAAGATGCCATGAGAAGTGCTCTTGCAGAGGGCAGAGCAACATGTACCCCCAGCCTCAGGAAACTGAAGACTTTTCCATCTTCATGAAGACCCAGTCCATGCTCCCTGACCCAGCACCACTGCTCTGCTTTCCCTGAAGTGAACTTGGGGAGGAAAGTGGGACAATCTGCTCCCCATGGACAGACATGGCTGTCTGCAGAGAAGAGCCTACAAACCCGTCAGGATACACAACTCAACTGCTGAAGGCAGCCAAAACCAGGATCTGCTGAAGCATTCCTACCCCAAAACCTTCCCACAGCAGCCAGAGTTTGCAGTTCCCGTCGTATGCTCCCTGCCATCGCTCACAAACACAGCCACCAGGCAAAAAAAAATGCAGTTTGTGCACTTACCAGGACCCCGGGGCTCATCAGACACCTCAAAACAAAAGCTCCCCGTGTACAAAATCCCACAAACCCAAGATAACCAGCCTGGCAGCCTGTTCTTGGGAATCCCATCTACTGGCCACCATCTCAATATACCAACAGCGTCAATTTGTTTCTCAAATCAAGCAGCTCATCTGCTTCTCTCTTACAGCCTTGCTGCTGAGACTTCTGGAGGTCAGGAGCCATCAGGAATAAATCAGGACAACACCGCTTGTTTTGGGGTGCCAACACAGAGAAGAGAAAGCACTGGAACCTCTATAAGATCTCGTTGGGAAAACATCAGCCCGTCAGAGGTAACCAGGCAGTGAGCTACAGGAGGTTCCTTCTGAACATCAGGAAACACTTTTTCACTGCAAGGGTGACTGAGAAGTGATACAGCTTGCTCAGGGACACTGTGGAGTCTTCCTTGTTGGAGATACATAAAAGCTATAGCCCTGGGCAACCACCTCTAGATAGTCCTGCTTGATCTGGCTAGACAAGATGACCTCAAGATGACCTCCAGCACACAATATGGGGGAACCTCATACACACCACCAGTAGAGAAGTCCAGGACAGGTACCAGACCAGGATTTAATAAAGTTTAAACAAATTCTAAAGACCCCTAAGTGCCAGGAGGCAGAGTTAAGGGTCAAGCACCCATCAGCCAAGACACCACCGGGGACATGGAGCGTGTGTATGCAGGGGGTGGCCACCTTCCCTGCCGCCAGGAGTGAGGGGNGCGGCGCTGGCGGAGGCCCCGCCGGCAGCCCCAGGCCCCGCATCGCGCACCGCCACAGCCGCCCCGCCGCTGCCTCCACCACCGCCTCCTCCTCCTCCATCCCAGCGCTGTTTGCGGGGAGGAGGCGCCGGTTGCCCGGGGGATCCCCCAGGAGCCGAGGGCGGGCCCCGGCGCCGCAGAGTCCCTCTGCGATGAAGGCAGGGGCNTAAAAGCTATAGCCCTGGGCAACCACCTCTAGATAGTCCTGCTTGATCTGGCTAGACAAGATGACCTCAAGATGACCTCCAGCACACAGTATGGGGGAACCTCATACACACCACCAGTAGAGAAGTCCAGGACAGGTACCAGACCAGGATTTAATAAAGTTTAAACAAATTCTAAAGACCCCTAAGTGCCAGGAGGCAGAGTTAAGGGTCAAGCACCCATCAGCTAAGACACCACCGGGGACAGGGAGCGTGTGTATGCAGGGGGTGGCCACCTCCCCTGCCGCCAGGAGTGAGGGGCAGGGCCTGCTCCGTCCATGGCACGGCTCCCCGGTGCCCAGGGCCCCCCCCTCGGGGCCTGTCCAGGGCCACCGCCACCCAGGGCCGCCCCGGCCTTACCTCCTCCACGACGGCCGCGAAGTGCCCCAGGGCGTCGGCCGGCAGGTCCCCGCAGAGCAGCTGCCCGGGGCCGGGGGTGCGGAGGAAGAAGAGTGCCTTGTGGCTGGCAGNGCACCCACCTGACATCAGCCCCTGTGTGTGCTGTGCTCTCTTAAGGCAACTATCTTTGCACTTTATTAATACACCTGGGCATTAATAAAGAAAAGCCCCGTTTCATTCTTTGGTAAGTAAAACACTCTTCTTCAGCTCTATGAGAAGCAGAGGATGCTGTGCAGACTGTCTTAACGACACCTTCAACCCTGCCCTCCAGGCACCCCCGATACGGTCCCGTTTACACCTTCACAAGCACTGGGGCTCAGCCTTTCCCCAGCCCCTGCCCTCCCCACCAGCCCAGCAGACCTGTGGCTGACCTAGTTCCCCCTTTGGACAAGCATATCAACACCACAGCTAATCCACAAATGGTGCCTTACTACCACTTCGCATCTTCATCTTCCATCCCCTTAAAAAAGGAAATTTTAAATCTTTATAATACATCCCGGTATCATTTGCTGAACAGTACTTAGGGGAGAGGGCCTTCAACTATCCTCTGAAACTGAGCTCCTGCACTGAAAGAGGCCACAGCAGTTGCTGCACGGGTAAGGGAAGAAGCCTTGAAAGCTGTCCTCTTCACTACAGCCCTGCCCCACAGTGGCTGGCTTTGTCAGCTCTGCCCTCCCCTGCATCCAGGGCTGGGATCTGCACTGCCCAGAGAAGCTGTGGCTGCCCCATCCCTGGAAGTGTTTAAGGCCAGGCTGGATGGGGCCTGGAGCAACCTGGTGTGGTGGGAGGTGTCCCTGCCCATGGCAGGGGGGTTGGAACTGCATGATCTTTAAGGTCCCTTCCAACTCTGACCATTCTATGATTCTATGATCTGCTCAAGGAAACTCAGTTGTCCATTCTGGAGCCAACCAAAAGCCACACCGGGTTGTCACCGGCTTGAAGGGACAGAAGTGAAGCTCCTGGCTGCAGGGTGGCAGAGGCAGGTATGATTCTGCTGGCATGAAACAGGCAGAAGTCATGAGGCTCCAGCAGCAGGGCAAGGTCTTGGTCTTCACACCAATGCTGTAACACAGAAACAGCCAACTAAGGTCATTCTCTGGAACAATTCAGGTTTTTGTCCTCATTAGCCATCTGGACAAAACACAGCCTCCTGTGAGATGTTGAGTGGTTTATTCAGATTCTAAAGGTTTTGGAAAACTGATCTTATGAAAAAAACCTAAAGAATCAGCAGAGAAAACCAAAATAAAATGGGAACACAGCAGCATTCACTTCCCTAAGTTAAGCTAAAAATTGTGTCCCATTTTATTGTGAGGTTTCCTCTCATGAGCTGGGTTCTCACACCTGGTTACATTCCTCACAACCCAGAGACCTAAACACCTTATTCTGGCAAATCCACAGCCCCTCAGGTGTTCTCAAATCTGATCTCTTGGCAAAAGGTCACAGCTGCTGCTGTTGAGCTATCAATAGCTTCTAGCATAAAACCAAAAACTAAAACAGTTGGGGGAGAAGAACTTTTGGCTAAAAGAAAAATGACACATGGGCTGGTGAGACCCAGGAGCAGGAAGGGTACGGGCAGGTAGTATCACCACAAGCCTGACACTGCTGACAGCACACGTGGGAGCTTCACCCTAAGGAGACCCACCCATGGCCAAGCAGCCCCAGATGCTGAGGCCACCCCCTTTTTCCACGGTGCCCACGGGCAGCCCCCAGCACCGCACGCTCCCAGGGCCCGCCCAGAGCAAGGCACCTCTCGCAGAGCAGAGCTTTCTCAGCCTTGCTTCTTTCAGTTCACTGTTTTAAGCTTTTTGTTTGATAGTTCCTGATGGTTCTTGGCTTGTTTCCGTTTCTGGCACGCCGCTTCCTTGTTCTCCCCACCAGCCAGTTTGTCCAAGATCAGCGCGCTCTCCTTCAGAAGGCGCATCTCCCGTTTCTCCTTCCGCTCCTCCATTTCTACAATGTCATCTGCAAATAAAGCCTTCAGAGGTGGGATCAGCTTGGGGATGGTGGGGAAGTCACCAAAACGGACCTGAAACAAACCAGACACAGGAGCACCCACATGAGAACTGCTCTTTGGTTTCCTTCTTCCCGCTGTCTGTCCCTGTTGAGGTGGCAGGACCTGCCTCATCCTCTGTGCAGCACCCAGCACAGCCCCACCCGATGAGCTTCAGCACCCAGGTCTCCATTTGCAACCCTATCCAGATCCCAGATGCCAATTTATTTACATTTTCTTCCCATTTACAAGAAATGCAGTGGACACTGCACAAGTTTTGATTGATTACTGAGAGATTCTCCCTGCTACCACTGCGTTCAATCACAGAAGCTCAGAATTGTTATGGATGGAAAGGACCTTTCGTATCACCTATTCCAGCCACACACAAAACCACAACCAACTCCCTACAATCTCAGCCACCAGAGCATGCCCTCAGGTGCCACATCTACACCCTTCTGAAATCCCTCCAGAGATGGGGACTCCACCACCTCCCTTCGCAGGCCCTTCCAGTGCCTGACCACCCTTCTCAGTGAAGTCATTCTTCCTAAGATCTAATCTGAACCTCCCCTGATGCAACTTCAGACCATTTCCTCTGGTCCTGTCTTTATTCCCTTGGGAGAAGAGGCCAACACCCACCTCTCTACACCTTCCTTTCAGGGAACTGTAGAGGGTAAGGAGGTCTCCCCTCAGCCTCCTCTTCTCCAAACTCAACATGCCCAGTTCCCTCAGCCTCTCCTCACAGGACTTGTTCTCCAGACCCCTCACCAGCTTGGTGGCTCTCCTCTGGACACGCTCCAGCCCCTCAATGTTCTTCTTGTAGCGAGGGGCCCAGAACTGAGCCCAGCACTGGAGGGGAGGCCTCACCAGTGCCCAGGACAGAGGCACCATCACTTCCCTACTCCAATGGCAGCAGCTTTTGGCTCCTGCCTTTTACTATTCTTAAGAATAGTTCTCTTAAGAGACTGGGAATGAAAGCAAAATTAGGTTTTCAGTTGAGAGTAGCCATCCCAAAATAACAGAGAAACCTGTCCCACAGTCTGGATCAAAGCACCCCAACTCACCCTCATATGATCGAACGCGATCCCAACCTTCTCACTGAAGTCTTCGCTGAACAGGGGGATCTTGGCGTATCTCTGACTGAAGTGATTGAGCATGATGAACTCTGCATTCATCTTCATCCCAGTCTGAATAGCCTGGGAGGTTGTGCTGCAAAAGGAACAGGAACACGGCCCTGGTCACACACTGGCTGGCTAGCACTGGCCCTCCACTGGGGCAGGACAGGATGCTCTGCATCTGGGGTCACATCACACCCACAGCCAGCACTCTGTACTGCCTGACTCCGCCTGGGGACAAGGTGTCCCTGATCTTCACAGGCTGGCTCTGGCATCCCTTCTTCCAGCAAGTCTCTTGACTTCACAACAACTCAAGGGTAGGACAGAAAAGCTGCTGTAATTACTTGGAGCTCTACAGTTAAGCGCTCCACAAACAGGGGACAAGGGCTTAATTCTAATACTTGTCCCAGCAGTGCCAGCAAATCCAGCTCTTGCACTGTAACTCACAAGTAATTCCAAGAAGCTGCTCTCAGGTCCCCCTACTTTTGCTGGGGACAGCACTCAGTTTGAGCTGGCAGTTAGCTGGGGGCAGGTACAATGGTTCTTCTACCTCCTGAGCTTAGACCTGAAATGCAGTTAAGCAGATTACCTTTCCTCTGGGCTGCTCTATTTGTAGAGCTCTTACTATCCACTTCAAAAGCTTTCCAGATACCTCTTTGGGTTCCTTCAGAGGAGCTGTGAGAGTTACAGGGACGGTGCAATGCACAACACACCATTTTTAGTGCTAAAGAGTTGTGTACACTACAACCATCTACAGGACTTGGGTCCTTCACCACCAGCTCCAAGGCCAAAGCCCAGCTCCGCATCTTCACCTTCCCAACAGTGACAGAGAGCAGAACACCTCCCCACCTGTGGGTCTTCTCTATTGCTTCTTTTTCCATCCCATCTTCCAGCGTTGCTTCGTGGATCAGCAGGGTAGCATTCTTCCCTGGATAAATATTCATACAGTCAGCCTTTGGTTGAACACAGACTACTCCAACTGCCTACACCAACTCTCGTTTCCCGCTTCAGCCCCTCACTGTGTTGCAGACACAGTGCCAAGGGTTTGGGGGGTGCTGCTTCAGATAGTAACAGTTCAAGGCCTTGCTCCAAGAGATTCTTCAAGCAAAGGGGTTTGGTCACTTACCCATTTGTACTAAGGCCATGCAGGGCATTGTGTCGCCAGAATAGACAACTTTCCAGCCAGATTTGTGGACTATTGAGCACGCAAAAGCGTTTTTACAGTGCTGGACTTCACAAGTCTGAAACTGAAGAAGGATCTAAGTGTTAGACCTCAGGTCACCTCTCACCCCCCACAGCAACCAGCCCTGCCAGCTCCTGAGCTTACCTCAGCCAAGTCGTAGCTCTCTAACAAAGAGCTGACAAACAATTTGACTTTAGGTTTGATGTTCTCACAGCCTTTCACAAGAGCCAGGGAAGGAATCATCCTGTGAGAGAGGGGAGAATAGAGAACTAAGGACAGGTACAAAGTAAAACGTGATCTTATCTTTAAGCAGCCACTTTCTCCTTCTCAGTTCAGCGCCTCACAAACAAGACACAGAATCATAGAATGGTTAGAGTTGGAAGGGACCTTAAAGATCATCCAGTTCCAAGCCCCCTGCCATGGGCAGGAACACCGCTCCCTAGAGCAGGTTGCTCAAAGCCCCATCCAACCTGGCCTTAAACACTTCCAGGGATGGGGCATCAACAACTTCCCTGGGCAACCTGTTCCAGGGCCTCACCACCCTCACAGTAAAGAACTTCTTCCTAATATCTCATCTAAATCTCCCCTCTTCTAATTTAAAACCATTACCCCTCATCCTGTCACTAGACTTCCTGACCAAGAGTCCCTCCCCAGCAATCCTGGAGCTCCCTTCAGATCCTGGAAGGCTGCTCTCAGGTCTCCCCGTAGCCTTCTCTTCTCGAGGCTGAACAGCCCCAGCTCTCTCAGCCTGTCCTCACAGCAGAGGTGCTCCATCCCTCTGATCATCTTGGTGGCCCTGCGCTGGACCTGTTCCAACAATTCCAACACATTTGTGCCCTCATCTGTTTCACCCCTCACTTTCACTATCCAGCGTCCTAGTAATTCATCCAACAATTTCTTCCCTGCTCTCTTCCAAGAAACTTGCCCAACTGCCCTTTCCTAAAGAAAAGGAAAGCCTGCACGTAAGCCTCTAATTAGCACAACCAAGTAACAAACCTTATTCTCCCCTTTGCAAACTGCACATCCTAATTCCACATGCAGTGGAAGGAGTCAAGAGTTGCTTTCAGCGAAGGGATATGGGAAATGGATGACAGTAGTTTTCCTGAAATTAAAAGCAGCAAGGACATTTTTCCACATACCACAGAGAACACTCACTTGATGTCACCGAGAATCTCTTCACAGTGGTTGTGGTATTCGTGTAGCCAAGGCATGATCTGTTCAGGTGCTACTAAAAACAGAGGGCTGAAAGCTTGACCAAGGGCTGCCTGGAAAAGCAAAGGCAGGGGGAAAAAACCCAAAACCTCAGTCAGTACCAAATCAGAGAGAAGAATCACTTTTCCACTACTCTGAAGTTCCCCTCCCCTCACTCCAAGGCAAGCTCAGGAGCAGTGAAGCAGCAGTACCACTTACAAAAGCTCTCCGCCTCTCCATCAGGATGTTCACCAAGCCCTGCAAAGGGAAAAAAACAGGACAGCATAGTTAAATATCCAGGGTGTGAGTGGCAACAGTGCTACTGCAGTTCAGCAAGCTGTTTTTGGAAAATCTACAGTCAGAAATACATGCTCACTGCTTTTCCAATAACTGCAGCTGGCTGAGCTGCTGTAACACTGGCACTGCTTATGTCCCCAAGCTGGTGGCCAGCAGCCCACAACACAAGCCCCTCAGCCCTTTCCAGTGCTGCTGTGTCTGCTCCCAAAAGGGCAGGAAGCAGAGAATCTCTGCCCAACTTCTCAGAGCCACTGCAGTTTCCAAACACAAGAGAGCTGACAGCAACCAGCCCACCCTGACCAGGCCCAGGGATGGGCTGGTGGACCTGATGGTCCATCTCTGTCACTAGTTACTGCAAAGCACTGAAGGAAGCTGGGTTGGACACCACTAAAATAATTACAACTTCTGGATGATCCCAGCAAGCCTGCAGGGACCACTAACAGGAAAGGAGAGGGGATTAGAAACAGGCAGATTCAGTAGTGTCTGGGGAACATAGAGGGGAAGCACAGCCTGAAGAGCAGGACAACGCACAGTCATCAGCTGCAGCTACATCTGAACCCCAAAGAGCAGAGCACGCCTGCCTTAGAACCCCTTCTCCTCCCAACACACACAACCCACCGAATGGTGATCCGTGTGCATGTGAGACACAAACACAGCTACAATGTTACGCAGCACTTGGTCAACTTGCTCTCCATAGTGGCGACAGAGCTGCCCAAATGTTCCTTCTCCACAGTCCAGGAGCAGGGATCTGGTAGAGCTGGCAAGACAAGTGACAAAAACATTAAGTGGTCCCTGTACAAGGTCTGACCAGGGTCATTTTGGGGACGGGGACCTTCTGGATTGGAAGGCAGAGAGTTCTCAATGCTCTGCACCTCTGAATGCTACTCCAGTCCTACTGGCTAAGGCTTTAGAGAGACCGCTCTATCTGCACAGCTCATTCTGGTCTTGTGTTGATGCTGAACACACCCTTGGGGCAGGTGGCAAAATGAATGAAGACAGGAAATGGACATAGACCTGCTGGAGCAGGGCCAGAGGAGGCCACTGAAATGCTGGGAGGGCTGGAGCCCCTCTGCTGGAAGGACAGGCTGAGAGAGTTGGGGGGGTTCAGCCTGGAGAAGAGAAGGCTCCAAGGAGACCTTAGAGCAGCCTTCCAGTCCCTACAGGAGCTCCAGGAGAGCTGGGGAGGGACTCTTGATCATGGAGGGGAGCCAGAGAACAAGGGGTAATGGTTTTAAACTGAAAGAGGAGAAATTTAAGTGAGATCTGGGGAAGAAATTCTTTGCTGTAAAGGTCATGAGACTGTGGCACAGGCTGCCCAGAGAAGCTGTGGCTGCCCCATCCCTAGAAGTGTTCAAGACCAAGCTTGATGGGGCTTTGAGCAACCTGGTCCAGTGGGAGGTGTCCCTGCCCAGGGCAGGGGGGTTGGAACTTTATGATCTTTAAGATCCCTTCCAAACCAAACTGTTCTATGATTTTAAGTGTCTGGCTTTAGAGGTGGCTCTCTAGTCTTCCCCACCTACAGCAAGGGAGGTGCCCAAAAGTGAAGTCCTACGGACTCCACAACGGACACTCCCTGTGTCACCAACACACTGCAAAACAGGTCTCGGGCAACACCCTCGGGACACTGAGCCTCTCTCCAAGCAGAATGTATGATGTCAGGATTTACCTGGTATTTACCAGCGTAGAACTGACATTTCGGATCTTCATTGGAATCGCAGATCCTGTTCCCAGGAACACAATTTCAGGATAAGCATCCACATTTCCTGCAGAAAACAGACAACATGGATTTGTAGGTTAATGTTACCCACACACCACCCAGTCAGACACCATTTAGTTGAAGAGCCCAGTAACTCAGAGCCTACATGCCCAGCATGTTCAGTTTCGCCTTCCTGATCCTGTGGCTCTCCTGCAGCAACAAGATTTACAAGGAAAGACAGAACAAGCCTCACCAAGAAAAACTGCATGTCCAAAGGCAGGCAAACACAGACTCTGCTCATTGCTCATGACAGAGCTGCTAGTTTAAGAGGCACCTGCCTCCTGTTCTAGAGTTCCCTCAGAGGCACCTGCCTCCTGTTCTAGAGTTCCCCAACTCTCTCCGGAAACAGGATGCAGACATTGAGCAAGCAGTGCTGTGTTGTACTGTGAAAGCCCCACTACCACCAGAACAACTGAAATTCAGATGAGAGAGCCCTGCAGGGAGCTGGTTCTAGAACAAGACTTCTCCCAGACACAGGAACTTGCTATGACAGAACATTCAACACAACCAGAGCTCTGGTTCCTCGAGAGAAAGTGATAGACAGGTGTTGTCTCTAATTGCCCCTCTGATTGTAGCACCCAGTCCCCACACCCAGCAGCTCTAGAAAACTAGAATCAGAGAACTGTATAAATCCAACTGAAATATGCCTTAGTTTGCACTAAATATGTCCCCTGCACAGCTCCAGGAAGACTAAAAGCACCTCTCAGGCAGCAAGAAAACTGTGCATTCACAGTTTTGTCTGGGCTCAACAGCAGAGGGTCACCAAGATCTCCTGTTTCCCATCACACTGGTCCACGACAAGTCACTGGTCCTTACCAGGCACAGCAGACAGGCTCTCTTTGCACTCATTCACACGAGTCTGGAAGTCAGGGAGATCCAAGGCTTCACTTACAAATGCGTCATGATCACAGACAGTCACAGCATCTCTGAAAGAACAGGCCATGTATCAGAACAGGACAGGGTAGAAACTTAAAAGCTACCACTTTCAAAGCAAAGTGGCACATTGCTGTGCCAAAACAGCCTGACAACAAAACGCTCATTCCCAGTTCCACTTTGAGGGGTAATGGAAGATACATCCACAAGCGCAGCACATGCCAAAAAGGCCTCGTTGGGCTGATCTAGACCAAAGGAATCATCATTCCACCAAAGAGAAGCACCACGCTCCCCTACGTTGCAGACACAGAAAGCTGCCAGTCACCAGAGGGCACCACAAGGCAGCACAGACTCCTGGAAGCAGCACAACCACCCAAAAGGGTGCCAGGCACCACTCAAAAGCCTAAGAGACCTGTGTCCTGATCCCATATCAGAGCACATGCAGTACTTTGGACACCTTAATGAGAGACACTTAAACCCCTCTCAGCATCTGGGTCCTCCTTCTCTGCCCAACAGAGCCAAAAATTTGAGCCATGGCAGTTGATATCCCCCCTTGCACCACGTGGCTCCCTGCCCTTAAGATCACCATTAAGCAGCTTCACCTATTCACCACAAAACAAGAGGAGAAGTCTGCAACTGTTAAACCACGCGGGGCTTTCGGCTTGGATACCGTTTGAAGACCCAGAAAGGCTGATAAGACTTTCACTGCTCTCCCCAAAAAGTCCTTCCCTGCCACAGCCACGGTTGGGAACACGGCATGGGAGGTCGAACAGGGCAGCACGTGAGACTACAAGAGCAAGGGAGAGAAATAACACTCCAAACTGCTGGCCAGGGGGTGTTCTCAGTGATTCACTCATACATGTCCCTGTCCCTGAAAGCCTCAGACAAGGTGTAGGATGCAGTTGATAACTTGGCAGCTACCCCAGCACGGCTACCAGTAAGAATCTGCAGAAGCCACCCCCATCCTCCCTCAGCACACACTCACACTGAAAAACTGTTTCAAGTCAACACCCAAAAGGCAGGAAGCCCAAGATTCCCACTGACCTCTGCCACTCCTGCTGGGGTCTGAAGTGGTATTTCAAGAGACACTCTCCTCGCACGATGGGCACGCCGCACACAGCCTCCTCTTCCTGCAGAGCAGAGTGACACTGAACACGTTCTTTGCTCGGGGGTTGAGGTATGCAAGGAAGAGGACCTTGCCTACCTTGCTCTGGTAGGTGGTGAGCAGGGGGAAGATCTCGGGGTGGATGAGGTTCAGCTGGGTTTGGATCTTATAGCTGCGTGCGTTGTGCACTGCGGAGGAGTTCTCATTGAGCACCAAGTGCTGAGTTCCAGGACCAAATCTGTAAGAGGAAAATAAAACACATGAGAGCTCCAGCCTCAGGAGCCACAAGCTAAAACCTCATCTGAGCCAGCACAGTCCTGCTGCCACCCAACAGCTATTTCTACTCTGGGAAAAACATCTGCACCATTGAACACACTTCTGCCCAACAGTGATGTGAAACCTGTTAGAAGATCACATACCTTTCCATCCATTGCTGGTAGCGGCTGTCTTGGAGCACTGACTCTGGAGTCATGTGAATAACCAAGGCCACCTGGTTCTCAGGAAGCCCTTCCTGGTACCTGAGACATATCCAAATGCAGAATAAACACCTGAGCTTCAGTCCTCCATCGCCTCAGCACCCCCTCCACACTCCTGTCTTAAGAACACAGCCCAGGAGCTCCAAGCTCCACACAGAACAAGGCTCAAGCCCACCATCTTCTGAAACCTCCACTCTCCCACTCAGGGAAGTTCCTCTCCTCCAAGAGCAACACCTGCAGAGTCTTTTAGAAGCTCAACGTGCTTCTGCACATGCCCTTCAGAGACATTAAATGCAGTCCACGCTTCCACCATGCATGGCAGCAGCAAGCTCCCCAGCACACCACCAGTGCACATTCCCTTCTCTGGAGGTCCCTGAGGACAGCCAGGCCTGTCACAGCTGGGTTCTACACAGGCCTTGCCTTTCCAAGGCAGCTCAAAATGCACCACCAGTCCTTTCTTGCATCTCTGGCTCCTTAACAATGCCAAATAGCTCAGGCAACAGCCACAGGAACAGATACAACCTGAAGAGAAGAACTTCACTTTGGCAAAGCTCAGCAAAGATGCCTTCCCGCGAACACACGAGGTCATGCAACCCCAATACCTTCGGAAAGTCTCGTTTTCACAGACAGCATCCACAAAGCCCTCATGCGGGCACTCCAGCACAATGAACACGGGGCCAGGATCAGCAGGGGTGCAGAGTTCTTCAGGAAAGAGCTGCGGGCAGGTACACAACAGTCACCCCACAGAACAGCCCCACACACAGCCCTTCCAGCACCATTCTGTCCGAGGCTGGGCAGGTACCCTGCCTGCCAGCCACAGCAGGCAGCTCCACACACACTCTCCATGCTCAGCAAGCCCGTCCTTATTCCCTTTCTACTCTCATTACACAAGCTCACACTTTGCTGTGTAACAACAAATCCCAACCTCACTCTTGGAGCAAACCACAACCCAATGTAAGACAAGAGAAATTTAGCAGCTTCTGGGTTCCCACGGCAGGTTCAGATGGTAGGAAAGATAAAGATTAAAAGATAAAGAGGCTTTGTGTCTTGTAAGAATTTCAAAGATGTGTCAATCCTAGCCCCCCAGGTTAGGAACTTCACTTACAGATCACCTGTGACGTGGCCAGAGCTGGCTGTGCCTCTTGCTTCAGACCAGTCTTTGACAGATTGAGACCCTGCACATGGGAACCACTGAACTTCTCTTGGTCTAAGAGGTGCAGAGAGTATGGAGGGAGCAACAGCTACACAGGCATTCAAACTCCAGATTTAAAACATGCAGGGATTAGCTCCACTAGTTCACTCCTAGACCTGAATCAGCTTTAGGAAGGGATGGGATAAAGAAACTCTGACAAATAGCAGACATACAGCCATACTCACAAATTCATTACAAAGAGTATTTCCCTAGTCATTTCCAGAGAGCAACAGCCCCAGACATGCTCCTCACATTCAGCAACAACTTGGGGCTGGAACAGAGACCAATCACTAACCAAAATCAGCCAGTCAAAGCTCAAAGACAGTAAAACTCACACCAGCCTCTTCGCAGGGATGAGAGGGAACAGGCAGCCAACCATCACCCACCCCTACCTCAAGAATCAGTGTTAACAAAAACCCCACAACACAACTGCCCCAATGACTACTGACAGGCAAAACATTCTGCAGAAAAAGATTGTCATCCTGGCAGCCCCGTGAAGGAGGGAGGATGGTAAAGCCACAGAAGACAGTACAGATAGATCTTACCTCTCTGCCTTCAAAAGTGATGCTCTCCCCATTTTTGAGAGCTGTAATTATGGGAAGAATGGCTGGAGTTCCCCTGAAAACAAGGCCATAGAAATATTTAGCTTGCCAGCATCAACATGCCTGGTGTTGCCCCATCCTCCAGGCTGGGATCTTGTACTCACACTGGCAGGCCCATCTCCTGTGCTTTAGCTGCCAGGAATTTTCCCTTCTTTGGGTGAATCTGAAAAGTGTTAAATAAAAGAGAATTATCAGCCAAATAATAACGGTCAGGAAACAAGATCCAGGTACTTCCAGTTTAAGCATTTCCACACAAGCCAAGAAATTTTCTTTCTTTTCAGTTCCACAGCCACTAGTTGTATTTACCCCCAAAAAGCTTTTATTACACATTCTGGTTTCCAAGACCACGCTGCTGCTTCTTGCTCCCTTCTTTAGCCAAGGAAGCAGGACAGACTTCTCTGCTGTAAGCATGAAGCAAGAATGGAGCCCATATACCCTTAGCTGGCTGCTCTGTAGAGAACACTTCTATAAAAATGTCTAGTTTTTACACATTCCTACTCATGTTACAGTTACTCTGACCTTTAGAGAGCAGAATCACAAAAGAACTTCAAAGTGCTGCTTGAAAATGTAATCTCAAGTTAAATCTATTTAGTGAGATGAGATGTCCTAATGACATTAGGGAGCATTTCTCTATAGAGGGGGTGGTGAAACCCCAGAACAGGCTTCCTGGAGACGTGGTCGATGCCCTGAGTTTGTCAGCATTTGAGAGGTGTTTGGAAAATGTCCCTTAATAATATGCTTTAACTTTGGGTCAGCCTTGAATTGGCTGGGCAGTTAGACCCAGACGATCATTGTAGGTCACTTCCAGTTGAAATACTCTATTCTATTCTACATCAATTTAGAGACCTTTGTGTCCAAACTTACTTTACAAAGGAAAGCCATCAACAGCTCGGGATGCCTGCTGGCACACTTCTGCTTGTCACCTGTAAAAGAAAGCAAAACTGCTCAGAATCATCACTATCTTTTTCCTTAAAGCCAAAACATGTCAGTGTTTGGTAAAACAATAACAGGAACAACAGCAGCCAGATGTTACAAGCACCTGAGGTCAGAACGCCCATGTTTCAGCTACAAGAAACCAAAATAAAGCCCAAGACTGGAATACAATCAACCCCAAAATTCACCCACAATTAAATTACAAAGGCACCCACTTCAGGCAGCAGCAAACTGCTACGGAACTATCCCAAGTAGGAATATCACATCCAATTTCTAGGTCTTATTTGTCCTGGGTCAGCTTTTAAAAGTGCCAGGATTCATTCTGCTCCATATAATCCTTCAGGTGAGCTTCTCTACAGACCTCTCTCACTTCCAAAGAGCAAACAGCTCAGAGGAGAAATGCATGTTAATTTGGCCTTATTTCATTAAAGTTAAAAAAATAATTCCATTTTTATCACCTGTTTTCTTTGGGCTTTCTTTTTCCTTGCCTTCCTCCAAGGATTGCTGTGCAGCTCTTGGTGATCCAGGCCCTGTGTCCCCTTTAGGGCTATTTCCACCTTGGGTTGAAGCATCAGGACTCCGAGGCAATGGACTTTTGGCAGCTAGAGGTTTTCCTGTCCCAAATCCAATAAAACCAGACAAAGAACACTTGGTCAAAAAAGGACAGGTAAGAAAAGCATGAGCAGCATTCCCTCTTCCATGACAGCCATGTTTAAACCACTCCAGAACACAGAGCTCTTCCCTTTACTTTGACTTTCACTGCATCCTCCAGCCACTTAATTCAGGGCCCATCTGTCATCTCCAGGGCTGCACAGGGAAGAGTGCGGCCAGTAGGTGGAGGGAGGTCATCCCCCACCTCCACTCTGCACTGGTGAGGCCACAACTGGAATTCTGCATCCAGTTCTGGGCTCCCCAGTTCAAGAGAGACAGGGAACTGCTGGAGGGGGTACGGCAAAGGGCTACAAAGATGCTGGAGGGACTGGAGCATCTCCCTGAGGAGGAAAGGCTGAGAGAGCTGGGATTCTTGAGCCTGGAGAAGAGAAGGCT
This sequence comes from Thinocorus orbignyianus, assembly GCA_013400375.1. Taxonomy (NCBI): domain Eukaryota; kingdom Metazoa; phylum Chordata; class Aves; order Ciconiiformes; family Thinocoridae; genus Thinocorus; species Thinocorus orbignyianus. Next base: position 273,482 of record VXBW01005829.1, on the reverse strand, counting down.
GAGGGGAGACCTTCTTCATGCTCCCAATTATCTGAAGGATGGGTTGAAGGAGGATGGAGCTGGACTCTTCCCAGTGACAGGACGAGGGGCAACGGGCAGAAGCTGGAGCACGAGAAGTTCCATTTGAATATAAGGAAAAACTTCTTTGGGATGAGGGTGTCAGAGCCCTGGCAGAGGCTGCCCCAGGGAGGGTGTGGAGTCCCCTTCTCTGGAGACCTTCAAGCCCCACCTGGATGCAGTCCTGAGGGATGTGCTCTGGGGAGCCCTGCTTGAGCAGGAGAGTTGCACTGGATGATCTCCCCTTCCAACTCTGACAATTCCCCAATTCAAGTCCTTCAGATTCTCTCAAAACTGCTGACATCTGCCAATGTCATGCCTGCAGTTTAAGCACAGTAGCTTCCAGTAGTAAGAAAACTCAGCTGGCTGTTTCACACGTTGCTCTATACACCCACCCCTAAAGGAAGAAACCAAGGCCCTGACTCAGCACATCTTGTTTCTTTGAAAGAGAGCTTTCTCCTGAGAAAAACATGCCAATTCATAAACCCCTGCTTACTCAGGCTTACAAACAGAAGCCACTCCTTTAACCACCTTAAGCACTCAACAAGTGCTTCACCTCTCTGACTACAGCATCACACACTCACCTGTAAGAGGTATTTGGTGGACTGTCATCGTCTCATCCTTATACTCAGGCTCTGTGTGCAACTGCACGGCTGGAAAGAGTTTCAGAAACAGGCATTAACAAGCTCATAAGAAGAGATACATGCTCTACAAGAATTTATTTCTTGAAAATACCTGCTGAAATGTCCCCCTTCCCTTTCTCTGCCCAGCTGCAAAGATCAGTGAAAAACCAGAGCTCTTAAAAGCCCACTGTTCACAAAATTAGTCCACGACACCCCAGTAAATGAGTTCACTGGGAGTCTCTGGAAGCAAACGGCCCTCACAGGGCCTGCAAACAGTGATGCCCATTTGGCTGGTGACACAAACTGGCAGCTGCCTACTAGAAATAGAGCTACAAACACAGTTTTTCTTCCAGTGATGGCTTTGAACAGTGTTACTAGATCAAAACAGATGTTTTAAACTTTCTCTGCGTGGCTCTAAACCAGATGCATTTTTCCTAAAGTCGTTACTATTCAATGCAACTTTTGTCTCCAGCTGAAACAAAAACAAGTTACAAGTCCATATTATCTACACATCACTAACCTACATACCTAAATCCATCCTTTTTAGGGGTCCAGGAAAGAGACGGATTGCTTTCAAGTAGCTTTGCTGGAAAAAAGGTACAGCGTATCAGGAGGTCACATTCAAGCAGTGCAATTGAAAGCACCACTTTCAGGAGCTGCAGTTCCTTTCAGTGAAGCCAAAGGCTCCACACCCAGTCAGACCCAAACTGGGCAGCTGTCCCACCTGCAGCAGGCATTACTCATTTAGAGAGAGAAAGGAAAATCCAAGAAGGTCTCTCCCCATCCCTTCCATCATTACTGCAGATATCGCAATGAAATAAAACAATACTTAAAGGGTGGGTGTCAGGAGGATGGGGCCAGTCTTTTTTTGGTTGTACCCAGGGACAGGACAAGAGGAAACGGGCATAAACTTGAACATGGGAAATTCCATCTAAACATGAGAAGGAACTTCGTCACTTTGAGGGTGGAAGAGACTGCCCAGAGAGGTGGTGGAGTCTCCACCTCTGGATACATTCAAACCCCGCCTGAACACATTCCTGTGTGACCTGCTCTGGGGGGACCTGTTCTAGCTGGGGGTTGGACTGGATGATCTCCAGAGGTCCCTTCCAAACCCAGATCGTTCTGCGATTGGAAATTTTCAGCCTAGACATGGTATTAGACTGGGAAGTGTTACATTAAGCAGGACATCAGAGACCAAGTTTCTACTAAAACGAAATGGGGAGGGAGCAGACATGAGAATAGAGGATGTCCTCTTCCCATAACAAGATTTCCCAGAGTATTAGCTGACAAGATAGTTTTAAGAAGTCTGATGCTGTCGTATGTGTAACTGATGAGATTTCTTTTGAAAGTCAGCCCTTCGGACAGAACCTTAGGGCTGGCACTGACTCAGCATTTTACATCCGTGTGATGATTCACTCCTTTGACACCAGCTCCCCCAGTTTCAAGAGGGAACATTTCCTTTAATGCTTTAACATTTGAAAGGCTCGCTCTCCCTTCTGTGAGCTTCCCCTACTTACCAGCTTCGGTGGCCCTAGGAAAACACATCTTTGAAGTCCCATAGCCTTTAATGTGAGAATCATACCTAAAAGAAAGCAGAGAAACAGCTTTATCATAGCCCCACTAACAAGAAAGATCCCTCTCAACACCCAGGACTGTCATGAAAGCCAGGACTGAACTCAGATTCAAGTTTTCCTTCAGCTTTCTGGCAGTTTCAGCAAGTCACTTATCTCCACAAGTAAAGAAAGCATCTCTTATTCAAGACAGGTTACCTGAACAAATTGTTCATCTCTTTTCCTGAAGATTACCACAATTTTAACGGACAAGATCATAAGCCATCTGTTCTAACCCCACCCTGTTTTGAGGACAGAGTGGGCCAGAAACATTTGTAGGTCCCTTTGAACCCGAATTAGTGAGACTCAGGAACAGCTCCCTGCTGACAACACAACACTGCTAATGCCTTTGACCGGAGAAGATTTAGGAAAGATAAGACCGTGCACGCTGGGGAGGCAACACCTCTTCCACCACATGTCTGAGAGTGCTGTCGCAGAGCCCACACTGCAGCTGGAGCCACTGCAGAGCCCCGCCTGGAACCCAGCTGCCCTGACAGCGCTTTTCCTCCTCCAGCGAGACATAAAAGCCCCCACACACTGCACCACCCCTCATGGTGGCTCAAAAACCGATGCCTGTGGCCTAGACAACTGCTGCCTATGGCTGGACCCAACGCCAGGCTGCCAGCAGGGCAGCCCCTCACCCCACTCACCTGGCAGCCCTCCGACATTGGCCCAGGCCACCCGGCTGAGGAAGATGCTGTCCAGGTGGGAGATCTTCAACCTGAGGAGCAAGCAGGGACCGGTGAAACGCCGGGGAGGAGAAACGGGGCGTCTCCCCACCATTTCAGCCCCTTACCCGCGGTCACCCCCACTTACTTGTGCTCCTGCATGGCCCGCTGCGTGCCCTCGCCGCAGTTGAAGAGATACCTGAGGGGAAAGGGGGGCGGTGAGGCCACAGGGCGCCGACGGAGGGTCGTGCCCGCGGCCTGTTCTCCCACACTCACCGGTTAAACTCGGAGAAGACGTAGAC
>VXBW01005829.1:234958-249073 GCA_013400375.1 Thinocorus orbignyianus | reverse complement strand
CCGGCCGCAGTTTTTACCACCTCCCCGGCAGCCCCCGGCCGTCTGCCCGGCCAGCCCCCCGGCCTCCCCTCCTCCGCTCCGCGGGCTGCAAGAAGTTAATTTATTTTTGGAAAAGCAGCTCTCAAGAGTTTGTCTAATTCCACCCGCACCAGCTCCTTTCACTCTATTTTAAACCAGTTCTTACTGTGCTTCAAGTTTATAAAAACAATCACTGCTCCCTGATAAACGCAGCCCTAATCCGCCGGGAAAGCAAGGAGTCACAAAAGCAGCATCTCCTCCGGGACACTCTAGCTCAGCCGAAAAGTTTGCAGGTAATTTACGTTTCCTACTTAACGTCTTTCTGTCCTTACAGCTGCTCTCTCCCATGGCGTGTCTGGTTGGGTTGACACACGGCTCCTACGTGCTGCGGCATCTCTAGGGAGAGGGGGCAGAGTCAGTCATCGCTGCTCCTTGCGAGGTCTTTGGGGGTGTTGGTGGGGCCTCGGTGGGTCCGGGGCTCTGTGCAGACCTAAGACGGCGTGGCACTTGTTGGGGAACTGCCACAAGGTGCATTTAGGAAATGAGGTGGTGGCCTTCCCGGAGTAGAGGGCCAGCAGGGAGCTGTGGAGGGGCTGGAGGGGCTGGGTCTGCACAAGGAGGATGATGGTGAAGGGCCGTGTGAGGTTCCCGAAGGTTCTTGCTTTGCTGCAACCGTGCGGAGGCTGCTCTGGTGGCTTCTCTAATCCCACCGCCGGAGTAGAGGGTCTCTCTGCCAGCAGGAGACCTCTCCCAACAGGCGAAGGGAGGGAGACCTCTCCCAACATGCTTGGGATGGCACCTGTTTTGACAGCGTCAAGGCTCCGTTAACTCTGGAGGGTCATTTCGGTTGCACCGAATGCTGAGCCCTCGTAACGCGACTTCTCCGTGACTCATCAATGCAACCCACAAAAAAAATGTTTAGAAAAAGCTCCCGGCATCTCTCATGCTCAAAAATCCTGGGTATTTGTGGACCACTTTGTTTCTTTTAAATGAAGGCATTGCAAAACGTTGCCAGTCATAAACCACTGATGTCATTCCTTGAGCCCTGAAGCGCTCAGGGGAGGTTTTGTCAGGATTTCTGGTGTTCCAGGGTTAATGCTTTCGAAAGCGCCGCCTTGGCAGCCAGAGGACGGGCATGTCCCCAGGAGCCTTCCACTGTGTGGGAGTGGGACGGGTGGCAGCGATGCCAGGACGGGGCTGCACCAGTCCCCTTTCCTCGCTGAGCTGCGTGACCCAGTGCTGCCCACGGGTGACCCCTCTCCTCACCAGAGCGACCGTCGGGGCACACAGGTGTGGTTTTCTTTTGGAAAAGGGATAAGGGTTCAGGATTTAGGGCTGTGTGTAACAATCGCTGCTTTGCCAACACCCGTCTTGGTCCTGGTTGACTTCTCCCTGTTGCCCATTGGTGAAACATGCATCATTTCAGTTCGTAGTGGGGAAAAAAAAAAAAAAAAAAGGCCCCAAAAGCAGAAAATTAAAGTGGTTTTGTTTTTTTTTAGGATTTCATGACCTGATCTCTTCTGTACATTTGTGAGATGCCTTGGGCGGCAGCAGAAGTCAGTGACCCCCATGTCCCCCTCTGATGCTGCTCTCTCCAGTGTTGTCCGTATGGTTTGGTGGTCCAGCATCCAGGGGAAGGGAAGTGTGGTTGCTGTGTGGAGTGTACAGGCTAAAAATAGTTTCCCTCTCGTGCTCCATCTGAATGGGCAGCCACATATGACTGTACATGGATTTGTCTGATAGTCCCGTTTCAGTGTAAGAGACAAAATATCTTAGTTATGGCTTTGTTCTTCAGCTAACAATGGGTAGCTAAAAATATCCAACTTTGTTCCACTCAATAAAGTTTTCTCAAGGGGAGACACTAACGCTACATTTTTGCCAGATCCGTGCAAAACGCAGCCAAAGAAAATGCACGTTTTCGCCAGCAACTTTTCATAAAACATGTAACTAGCAGAAAACTCCACACTGTTCTGCAGACGGGGCTGCGTGCAGCATCCCGGGGCTCCCGCCTGCCCTGCTCCCTGGGAGCATCTCAGGAGGGCAGGGGATGCGGCTTCCTCCCCATCCTCATCCTCCTCCCTGCAGCTCCAACAGCTGCCGGGGCTTGTTGGGCAGGGGGTGATGCGCTGCTGCCCGGTGAGGCAGGGGGGTGCCCCAGTGCTGCCAGTGGCAGCTGGTTGGTGGTCGCTGTGGTCTCGCTCCAACTCCTTTATTTCCCATTTTATGGCAGCCGGGGCTGGAGACCATCCAGGCCAGCCCTGTCCCGCTGCGCTGGCGTTAAAAGCCTGGCAGGGCTGCCGCAACACGCTCGCAGCCTGACAGCCAAGAGGAAACCAGCAGGGACCTCACTGGGCTGGCACGGTCCCCGCGGAGAGGAAAGAGATGGGCTCTCCTGCGCCCACCCCTGTCTCCAAATAAAGCCACCGCCGCCGCCTCCCCACCGCTGCCACCCCGGTGCCCCCTCTCTCTGGCTGTGATGGTGGTTACTGCACCCAGAAAGTGTCGGAGAGGCAGGAGATAAGTCCCATCGCAGAATCAAAGGATTGTCTAGGTTGGAAGGGATCTTTGAAATCATTTAGTCCAACCATCAGCCTAACTGATAATAAACATCACTAATCTGTGTTACTAAGCGCTGTTTCAACCCATCTTTTAAATCCCTCCAGGGATGGTGCCTCAATCACTTCCCTGGGCAGCCCATGCCAAGGCTTAATAACCCTTTTCGTGCAAACATTTTTCCTAATACCCAATATAAACCTCTCCTGGTGCAACTTAAAACCATTTCCCCTTGTTCTATCACCTGTGACTTGGGAGAAGATATCAACACCCTCTTCTCTACACTCTCCTCTACAACCTCCGTCCTTTATGTTGATGGAGACCATCCTGCTTCTGGGGTAGCACTTCCCTTTGGGCTCCCTTGCCTTGCAGCCATGGGCAGAGCAGATCTGGGAAATCCCAGCTGAGAAAGCACCTCTTCCCATGTCAGAGCTGGTTGGGATGAGTAAGCAACCACACAGGTTGCAACAGGCACTTCACTTTCTCAGTTAGAAGTGCCCAGGCTCTGCTGGAGCTCATTTTGTTTTGGGCTAGAGCTTCCCACCAGGTGCTTGCTCAGTGGGACCAAGTCTTGTTTCAGGTTTGGTCAACAACAAGGTCCCTTTGTTTGGCAAATGGTCACGTTACACCCTGTGGGCATTCAGGTAGGGACATTTCAGAAGAACAGAGAAGATATGTGGGTTGTGGCAGGAGCAGTCCCCTGTGCCAAGAGCACAAAGAACCTCTCGAGGCCATGGTGGGATAAAGGCAGGAGTGGTTTTGGAAAGGAGCACTGTGGTGGTCACTTGATGGGGTGGTCTCAGGTGGCCAAAGAAAAGCTGGTGGAGTTGGTTTGGTGCCAGTGAGCAGCTGAGGTTTCTGGTGGAGGTGGGACACAGCCAGAGGAATGGGCCAGAGGACACTGTGAGGCTTTTCCATGTGTTGTGGCTGAAGCAGGGCCTCCCTCTGCCTGGCTGGTTGTCCTGTTCCTTCCGCACTCCTGGCCTGCAGGACCTGTCTCCTGCTTGAAGGCTGAGCTCCAAAGGTGGGCTGCTCACCCCGGGTGGACAAGTGTGGTTTTTGGGATGCTTGACTGCTGTGATTCATTCAGTGTTTGCTGCTGCAGCATTCCCGGAATGTACCTGCTTTATTTCTTGGCCTTCTTGCTTGTTATTGGAGAGGAGCTAAGTTTCTGTCCTGGGTGTGGGATGGCAAAGAGATCCAGCCACTGCCCTTGGGTTGGGCATATGTGTGCAACCAGGAGTTAAGGGGTACCTTAGACCAGGGGCATAAACACAGGACGTAGCTCCTCGTACTGAGGGACAGGGACCTACTGGGACGTTGTCCTGCCAGATGTGACATGTTGGTGATAGGGTTATAAGTCACCTTCCTGCCTGCCTTTGAGCTCCCAGCAGGTTGGTTGTGTCTGTCCTCCTGCACAGGCTGGCTGTTGAGTGCAGACTGTTTGCAGATGGTTTCTTGCTCCTGGAAAAGCTCAGTGATGTCCCATAGAGCATGGTTGGGGACATTGCTCATGGTGTCAGCTCAAGGCTTCCCTTGTCTGTGAGCCCATCAGCTGGAGTGTAGTTCAGAGGTGCATCACAGATACTTGCACCTAGCAGAGCAGGAGTAAGAGGCACTAGGGAAGAGCACTTGGCTCTTCTGCTGGTCTCCTTCCCCTGCCCCTCCACAAACCCGCCTGGCCTCCTCCTGTGCCCCACAGAAGCCGTCAGCCCTTGGGTTTCCCTGTGTTTGCCTGGCTCCTGAAGGGTGGGCACTGAATAGACAATATTGCTTGTCAGAAACTCCTCTCAAGCCCACCTCTCCTGCTACCCCCCTTCCCAGGCTCTCCTCAAAGACCTGTGCTCACCCTCAGTACTGGGAGCCAGCGGGTAACGGGTTCAGGCAGCAGACATGGAGTCTATGTCCAACCTTGAGACCCTGGGTGGGAAGACTGGAGAGGAGCAGTAAGCTGATAGCTAGGAAACGGGGAGAAGAGCACTTCAGGCCGTGGTGTCCAGCTTCTTGCTGTTCAGGAGACTTGCAACAGGACCGTTGGGATGAGTTACAGACAACACCTTTCTGGAAGGGGACAGGAGGCAAGTTCATAAGTTCTTTGGCTGAGGTGGTCCAAGGATGGATGGCAGATTTCCCTACTGAGTCTGCAGAGCTTGAGCCTCCATCCATACGCTGTGTCTCTTGTAGAAGCACCTCCATTTTGAGATTGCACGGATGGTGTGTGAGCCCCAGAGGTGGTATTAAGCTCTGATGTTCAGGAGTGTGAGCCTAAACACTCCTCCCAGAACCTTATTGCTCCTTGCAGGCTAGAGGCAGAGCTGTTGTCTCTGTGGTGGCCCATCACTCATTCACTTGACCATAGGTGATAGTGGTTCTCCACCTATACCCCCTGCTTCCCAGGAGAGTTGTTTCATCTGCTGCTTGCCTTGAAGCAGGGAAATTCTTCAATGAGGAGCACTGGTTTTATGTGACAGGCATGGAGAGGGACCCTCCATACTTGTCTTTCCTTCTGAGCCAGCTCCTGGGTGATTTTTGGTCCCAGAGACAACAGCATAAGGAATGCAGTCAGGGGAGGCCAGGGGAGAGATTGTGGCCATCTCCCAGCACATGGGTGGGAGAACAGTCTGGCAGCACAGACCTGGCCTGTTCTGCACCTACAGCTAGAAGATCAGGGCTTCTGGCTGTGGATATGGGAAGTGGTTCAACAAGCCATCAGAGGATACTCCTTTAGGACCTTCTAGCTCTGCGCTGATGTCAAGACAGGATCTCATGACTAAGGGTTTCTACATGTGGCCTCACCATGACCTGCTGTGGTTATTTCTTGTCCTGCCAGCTGGTGCTGCTCATCAGGTGCTAATGATTTAGTTTAAGCTACAAGGTAATTTCTGAAAAACTCAGGTGGGGCCTGGTAGATTTGTCTGGATATTCCAGGCTGTGCTCTGTGTGTGGTGCACATGGATTTCTGTATGCTCTTCTCCTTGGCACGTGTTGTGGAGCACATGGAGAATTCTGCTCTCAGGACTGTCCTGTTCCTCACGCTGGTGCTTGGCGTGTGATCCTGAAGCCAGAACACCCAGTGTGGTGACCTTCATCCTTTGGCCATTGCAGCTGGGACCTGCCTGTGTCATAGAATCATAGAACGGTTAGAGTTGGAAGGGACCTTAAAGATCATCCAGTTCCAACCCCCCCTGCCCTGGGCAGGGACACCTCCCACCAGACCAAGCCCCATCCAGCCTGGCCTTGAACCCCTCCAGGGATGGGGCAGCCACAGCTTCTTTGGGCAACCTGTTCCAGTGCCTCACCACCCTCACAGCAAAGAATTTCTTCCTAATATCTAATCTAAATCTCCCCTCTTCCAATTTAAAACCATTACCCCTTGTCCTGTCACTAGAGGTCCATCGTGCTGTGTCCCAGACACACAGCAGCCACCAGCTCAGCGGCAGCAGCATCGTCCTGGAGAAGGGATCAGGGCAGGGAGCATACATAATGGAGCCTTTTAGCTCCATTTTGTGACTCATGTTGATTTGTGTCCCAACCTCAAGCCAAAAATACCCCCTGCAGCAATGGCACAGTTGGGACACATGCAGAGGGCTTATCAGCTGTCCCCAGGGACTTCCTGCTCCTGACCTCCTTGTGAGGGTGTGATAGCCACAAGCATCCTTGGGAATGGGAGCCTGCCCTCTCTTTGAGCTGTGGGCTGTGGGGTCTGCTGCCTCTCCTGCAGGGCTGGAAGTAGGATGGCACCCAGAGCGTGCTGTATGCTGTGGGCAGAGTGTCTCCCCTGCAGACAGATCTCTGCCTAACGGAGAGCGGGCAATCTCCCAGGGAGGATGTTTGCCCATCTACCCTCACCCTGCAATGTGCTCCCTGGTGTCCCCAGTGGACCTGCAGATGTGTAGTGAAGAACCAACAGACACCTTTGCAGAGCTGGGAAGGAGTTAAATGAACTGAAAGAAAACCTGGGCTAAAATGACCAGGCTTTGCCACCTGCCCCTCATGCTGACCGAGGACCAGCCCAACCTGCTGCATCTCAACCTCCACGGGCTCCTCTTCTCTGGGTCTGTCCAGACATTACCCAGTGCAGGCAGCAGTAGAGTTTGGGGTGCCAAAAGATGCTCTTTGGGAGCCACAAGGTGGATGTGGCACCTGTGACAGCTCTGGGCTGGCCTCATTTGGACTGTCACTGGTGTTGCCAGTGCTGAGCTTGTGCCCAGTGACATTGCCCAAGCGCTCTGCGTGGGAGGGAGAGAGGACCTCATGTTGGCAGGGACCAGGTTACACAAAGCCCCATCCAGCCTGGCCTTAAACACTACCACAGAGATGGGGCAGCCACAGCTTCTCTGGGCAACCTGTTCCAGTGCCTCACCACCCTCACAGCAAAGAATTTCTTCCTAATATCCAATCTAAATCTCCCCTCTTCTAGTTTAAAACCATTACCCCTCGTCCTGTCACTAGAATTCCTGACCAAGAGTCCCTCTCCAGCTCTCCTGGAGCTCCCTTCAGATCCTGGAAGGCTGCTCTAAGGTCTCCTTGGAGCCTTCTCTTCTCCAAGCTGAACAGCCCCAGCTCTCTCAGCCTGTCCTCACAGCAGAGGTGCTCTAGCCCTCTGATCATCTTTGTGGCCCTCCGCTGGACCCATTCCACCAGGTCCATGTCCTTTCTATGTTGAAGACTCCACAGCTGGACACAGGACTTAATGGTGCTGTAGCCAGTGGAGGAGAAGAAAAGAAAGTGTCTATGGCCTATTGAGGATGACGATCTGGAGCTTCTCTGCTCTTAGGATGAGTTTGTGAGCAATGGAGTGATGCTGTTCCCACGGCTCATTACAGTGGGTTACTCCCAAATTGAGTTTTACATTTCTAGAAGCTCAGTTGCTGCTGAAGTGGGGCAGATGATCAGGAAACTGGGCTGTGCATCTTTTCGTAGGAGCTGGTTTCAAGACGTTCCTACAAGGACTTGCTGAAATGCAGAGGGACCTGGGGATGAAAGAGCCGAGGAGAGCACATGGACCCAATTGGGTGCGGATCCAGCTCCAGCACATGTCTGTGCGTGATGTTCCCTATCTGCTCTGCAGGCTAAGGCCATAAATCAAAGCGGATCACTAGGAGAAGGCCTGTCAGAGCAGGTCATTTCGCAGGGCTTTGACATCGGCCAGCCAGCTGCTGGTTGGGGCATATGGAGTTTGTTTAACTACCAGCAGCAGCACGTATTGCCTTGGGTCCAACAGCTTGTTTTGCAGTGCAAGTAACAATAACATGCATTTGCAGTTGACGGAGGGTTGCAATGCCATGTGGGATTTGCTCTCAGCTCAGGAAATGTTCCTGGGAAAGTCTTTTCCCTCCCAGTGTTAAAGAAGGGGCTTGACTCCTTTCTGAAGTGGGACAATGAATAATAACTCCCCGGAGATGTGGCAAATGCTGCGAAACAGCCTGACAGAGCTGCAAGCTCCAGCTCAAAGGACCCTGCTGCGTTCTGTCCCTGGAAAACTCGCGGGGTCTTATTTCTGCTCCACAAACAGCACGTAGGCATCTCTACCAGCGGCTGTCATCACCACCCCGAGGAACTGTCCCGCCACGCCGTGTGGAGTCCCCAGGCTCCAGGCTGGCAAACTGCCCCCTCCCCGGAGGTCTCCTCTCCCTGCTGCTCAAACGCCCTTGTCCCCGTGCCCCATGGGTTTCCCCCCGCCTGGTGGCTCTGTGGTGGCCTGGCCAAGGGCAGGAGTGATTACAAACAGCTTGTGGAGTGCCGAGCTGCTGCCAGCACAGCACACGCCAACCTGCTGCTCCTCCAGCCTCACTGCTGAGTGGGGTTCAAGTGACACAAGTGACCCTTTAGGTGCTGTTTGAGCTTGAGAAGTCCATTGTGTCATTCCTGTGCCACTGCTCCGTGCTCTCTCTGTTTCTCTTAGGCTTTTCTGTAAGGTGACTCCAGGTCTGTGTCCCAGAAGGCTCCAACGTCAAGTCCAGCAGAGTGTCCCATGTCTGCATCCATCTCCATCCCTCTGTGGTGTTTTCCCATGCTGGTGCTCCCCACCTCTTTTTAGTAGCACAGTCAAACCAGACATGGAGAAGGTGCATAGCTCCTTTACTGTCCCCCTACCCCCCAGCACAGTAGTTTCAGAGCCCTCCTGGAAGGGACTGTCTCACGTCTCTGTGGCACACAGTGCTATGGGGCCACCAGGGTCCTGCCAAGAGTCCTAGAGGTTGCTGCCCAGGACACTCCACACCATCCCAGGGCTCTGTCCTGCTGTCACACTCCATCTTCAGGGATGTGCGACAGTGAAAGGTGAACACATGGCCTTTCAGAAGGGTTTCTAAACACACTCATTAGTTCAATTTGAACAAGAAGGTTACCAAAAATATATATGCGTCAAGCAACAGTGCCATCCTTGGCTTCCTCCTGAGGAAATTCTGCTACTCCAGACCTCGCTCCAGGTCTGCAGAGCTGTGGGGCAGCGGTGGCCCATGGCTGCTGCCCGAAGGTGTATCTAGTAACTGCTCTGTCCCATCTCAGACACCTCCCTCCAGTCTTGACTTGGAGGAGGCATTAGTGGGCTCCTGAGCCCAAGCCTCTGGCTCATGTGGGCTGAGCACAGTGTTGAGGGGTGGAGAGGACCCGGGCACAGCACGATCAGGGAAGAAGGACAGGGTTGTCATTAGGGACCACGGCTGATGGTCTCCTTGGAAGGGAGGTGCATTTGGCTTAGCCCAGGGTGCAGAGGGTGACCTGCTGCCAGGAGTGGAGCGTTGCTGTTACCAGAGCTCAGGGGTCCCTTGTAAAAGCCAGGACACAAGGAGTCCCCTGAGGAGCAGTGCTTGGAGTGGTTAACCCATAGCGCACAGCCAGGCCTGGAGAAAGAGATAAGGGATGTCTAAGCTGGGAGTGGGAGGCAGCAGCTCTCTGGAGACGAACAGGATGTGCCAAGAGCCCTGGCTTTGTACTCTGGAGCTGTGCAGCAGCCTGACAATAAGCCCGTGCAGGCTCTTCCGTTGGGGATTTTCGCCCGTGTGGTGTGTACTCGGTGGTATCTGCTCGCTGGGGCCATCCGACTGCAGCACGCACGCTCCGGCTGCCCAGCTCCCCGTCCATTTGTCACTGAGAAATTTAACTTTCTGAAGTCTGCAAGCTTGCTAAGAATAAACTTAATAAATTAGTGAGCGTATTTAAAGTGCACCACTGCTCGCTGATCTGGCATTTTAATCTACTCGTGAAGCTATCCAGAGTGTTTGCTCAGCGTGTGGCCAAGTTCTGAAATATTTGCATGCTGCTATTGTCAGTACATCTCCTGACCCTTTGCAAAAGGATGGCAGGAGGAGTGAATTTATAAGAATCTTCCACTGGCAAAGGTAGCGGAATCGTCCTGCTAACACACTGGGTAGAATTATCTCCCTGAGATCATCTTCTCCTGTTATTCCGATCTGGTGGATGAGATACTATTAAACAACGCAGCTGTGTTTTATGTTCTCCAGGGCTACGTATCCTCTTCAGTGACACACATTCTTTGCAGGTCAGTTGTAAAATATGTTTGATGTTGGCACATAGGCAGCCGGAGCAAACCAAAGGCACTCTTCCCGCTTGGGAATGACGGCAATTGTAGCTGCAGGTTAGACTGGCCCCTGCCCTCTTAAGGCAAGAAGTCTCCTGCCCGTCTCCTCCCTGCCACGTCCCCATCGCTGCAGGCAAGCGGGCAGGGGAAAAGGGGGCTCATGGAAGCCAGACAAGGGCCAGACAGCTGTGTGCAGGGCTCCAGGAGCAGGTTCTCCTCCCCTCGTCCTCTGCCTTCTTGCAATGCTGTGGATAATAGCCCCTCTGTGGGCTGACCTTTCTGCAAGATGCCTTCTTCCAGCAGCTCATGAGGGTTCATAAAGCTCCAGTGAAATGCAGCAAGAAGCCCTTGGTTGTCTGTAGTTGTGGCTGTGCTGCTTTCTGTGACCATCTCCGTCCTCACAAAGTGTAGGCTTGGGTTCTGCGACTCAGTCTTTCCACACCTCCTGGAGCTGTCTCCGCTGTGAGCAGCACACAGATTTCCAATTGCCGAGCAGAGCTACAGACCTCCTGGCTCCAAGGCACTGAAAAGACCTCAGGGTTTATCATGCAGAGATGTGCAGGGAACCCAGGAGTCCCTGCCCACCATTTAACTGCACAGGAGTTGGCATTTCTAGGTAGTGGATCACCCATCCTATCTTTGACATCTACTTAGTGCAAGATTAATTTCTTCCTAAACACTGACTATAAAAGCTATCCCTGCGCACCCAGGTGTGGAGAGTGACACAGCAGCCTGACCTCAGAGGAGGATGACTCCCATCCTTGTCAGTTTTGAGAGGTCAGAGTTTCTGGAAAACTGTTTTGCTTATCAGTTGCTGACATGAAGTGTGGATGACAGCAGCTCTTCCCATGCTTGGAAGAAAAGCCTTCCCAGCCCGGTTGCTCTTCAGTACGTGGTGCAGCCAGGTTGGGTACAGCTGAGGAACCAAAGATGACAACGTGAGCATTTGGGGAGGTGGCAGTGCTAAAGGAAGGGAGAGAGGAAGCGGATGGGAGAGGATGTCAAGTGGCAAGTTAATGGCTGGGTTTTGGCCACCATGGGTCAGATGTGACATCTAAAGAGAGTAAGGCAGACTGCTTGGGATGGAGGGTTAGGGGAAGTTAGAGCTCAGGTAGGAGTATACGGAGCCAACCTTAGTTTAGGAAGTCCATTGTTCAGTTAATTTGGGATTAAAAAACCCCAAAAGTTTGAAAAGAAATCTTGTGAAGAATAGAAGCCTTATTTCTGGAGAAAATTATTAGTAAAAAGTTAGTTTGGAGAAGGATGGAAAAGGGGAGTTATGAAAGAAAAGTCAGAAGGATTAAGGCTGTGAAGGGCAAGGTAAAGTGGAGGCCACAAGTGCCCTGGTGTAACACATTAGAAGGGGCTGCCCAATGCTCAGTAAAGGATGCAGCTGCCCAGCCCTTCCCGAATTCATGGCATGTCATCTTCCAGACTGTTTTTCCCTTCTGAAATTGACCACAGTGGACCCTTCCTGTCGGACCCCTCCTGTTGAAGGACAGCTCTGGGTCCAGCAAGTGATATCGTCCCACCACGAGACCGCGTGTCTCACCGAGTTCACAACACCCCTAGCTCACAAGGGGGTCCTAAAGGGCAGATCGTGGAAGGAGGAGAGGCTGCTTCTCCTTTTGCTCTGTAAGATCCCTGCAAGTCTAAGAAATGGACATAGTTTTGGGTGGTTTTTTTTTATAGAAAACTTATCACCAGGAAAAATGCCCACGCTGAAGGTTTTGCTGTCAGTGAGGCATGCCTGAATGGGAACACTGGGACTCAGTCCTGGATGGAAGTAAGAGAAGAGTCAGCAAGAGAGTGATGGTTTCATTTTCAAAGTTCCTTTCCGTGGCTGTTTGGACTAAGAGGCCTTCAGATACCTTTGTGATTATCTTCTCTGGCTACCAGGTGTAATCCCAGCCCAGATTTATTCCTGCTTGAATCAGAACAAGAAACCGAGCATGATGTAACGTTTGCTAATGATGGAGATTCCCACCCTGCCTTAGGAAATTGTTCTGGTGGTTAATTACCTGTGCTGGTATGCCAGTAAGCATTGTGCCATATTACTGGTTTCAGTTTGTCTGGCTTCAGTTTTGGGACATCAGATCATAGTAAAGCTCTGTCTGCAAGGATGGAGAGACTTCATGTATGATCTAGATACCTCAGCACCTGCTTTTGGCAAGCAGAGCAGAGTGAGCTCTGGAGGTCTCTCACTGCAAGCTTGGCTTTCTTCAGTCATCCTCACAGCTTTCCCGTCAACCTCTCAACATCCCAGAACCAGGTGCTGAGTGGACACAGACACCCAAGTGCAAAGTAGTGGAACGTCTCTATTGCTCCTGGAGGATGCTGTCCAGGGAACACAGTGGCTTTTTGGCCACCGCCACGTGCAAAGAGGGTGCAGCCAACTCAAACTCTACCAGAATCCCAAGGGTCACCACTTCCCAGGACCATGCCTTGTGTGTGTGGCTGGTAATCTGTGTTCTCGTTCCCTAGATGTATGACTATATTTGGGTATATTAACTATCTGCTTGTGCCCAGTTTAACCAGCAACACAGGCCATTCTGCAGCAGTGATCTGGCTTCTCCTCTATTTGCTGGTCTCACAATCTCAGTGTCATCAGCAAACTTTACCACAGATGATTTAATATTTTTTCAGATCATTGATAAAAACGTTGAAGAGCACAGGGCCAAGAACCGATCCCTGGGGAACTCCGCTAAATCCACCCCTGCTGGGTGAGGAGTTCCCATTTACAACTGCATCAGAGACACGTCACCCAGCCAGCTTTTAATCTATTTAATATGTGCCATGTTGATTGTGTATTGTTCTAGTTTCTTAATCAAAATGTCATACAGTACCAAGTCAATGGCCTTGTAGAAGTCTAAGTGTATTACACCACCAATATTATTTTTATCAATCAAACTTGTAATTTCAGGGAAAAGATGAATCTTAGTTCGACATACTCGATTTTCCTTAAGTCTATGTGAATTAGCATCAATCATATTTCTTCAATCTCTATCTGTCGCATGCTGGAGCAGCCCTTGGAGGTGAGGGCCAGAGCTGATGCCAGGCTTCATCCCCACCAGTGTCTGGTCCTGCCAAATACTTCCATAAACATTGGCAAACATCAGTTTTCCTCTGTAGCCGTTGATTGCTCTCGCGCATCCATCCAGAGACAGGCTAATACAACCAGCGACTTCAGAAGAGCTATATTTATTCATTTTATATCAAGAAGAATTGCTTCTCATTAGCTTCAGGTTCACAGCCCATACAAAAGTTCTCAGCTCTTGGCTTTCCTTATCAGTTTTTTAAAGTTTCTCGCTTCTCCTTCATCATTATCCATTTCCACTTTCTTAAGTTATATATGGTTTTCTTATTTTTCACAGTTGTCTTCACTTCCCTCTCCAGCCAGAATCATCTTTCTCTTTAGCCAATGTTGCCTTCTTTCTCAATTGTGGGATTGTGGTTTTGGGGCAACGCGTAAAATGTTTTTCAACAATTCCCACTTAGCATTCACATTTTTCTGATTAAATTCCTTCTCCCAATTGATTCGGTTCCTAATTGTTTTCAGCTCTGTAACACTGAATCTTTTTAGCATTAAGTAGATATATTTTCAGAACAGAGCTTCACTTTAAATATTCGCTTTATTGTCATTTTGCTTTTCAGTTCATTAAAATTAAACACTGACTCTCAGAGACATTTGGCATGCATTTTAGGGTCACAGAACTGGGAAATGGAAATTGTTCCTGAGAAAAGTTGTTTTCATGAGTAGGTTTTTTTTGTCAATATATATATATTAATTTGAGTATAATGAGGCTTGTCTAAAATCCAGCAGCATGAAGATGGCATTGTCCCTCTTTTGGCAGCTGAAGACTGAGATATTTAGTCCAGAACTTTTTTGATTTTCCAAATTTCCCTGACATTTTGGGTTTGGCAGCTAAAATGAGAAACTCTGTAATCACTTTGGGGTTGTTCAGTTTTCACTGGAAACCAAATTTCCTCTTTTTTTTTTT
>VXBW01005829.1:98185-234943 GCA_013400375.1 Thinocorus orbignyianus | reverse complement strand
TTTTTTTTTTTTTTTAGGAAATGTACGTTTCCTTTTGAAATTGTAAATTTGATGTCCAAAATACCGCATTTCATTGACAAAACTTTTGAGCAAGCACTCCTGACTCATTCTGTGGAGGATGCCTACAGCTGGAAGGTCTCTTGTGAGCTGCCCAGCCCATGGCAAGACTTTTTTTCATAGAATCGTAGAATCATGGGATGGTTAGAGTTGGAATGGACCTTAAAGATCATTCAGTTCCAAAACCGCTGCCATGGGCAGGGACACCTCCCACTAGACCAAGTTGCTGCAAGCCCCATCCAGCTTGGCCTTAAACACTTCCAGGGCATCAACAACTTCTCTGGGCAATCTGTTTCAGTGCCTCACAGCAAAGAATTTCTTCCTAAGAGCACCCTCCCTGGGCTGCCACCAGCTTTTCATGTCAGGAGGTGCACAGAGGGCATGTTCAAAGGGGTTTCACCCCATGGCTTGTTGCTGTTACCAGGCAACCTCTATGAGGAGAAGGTAGGAATCCTCTCCATGAGGAGAAGGCAGAAGGCAGGTGGCCATAGATACAGCTGGGCAGGACACTGCAGGCACTTCCTCCTGCCTGAAACCCACAGAAAACCATGTCCCCATGGACTTGCCACTCAGTCCATGGGGTTGGGTCTCTGCTGACCCTGCAGAGGTTTCCAGATGACCAGGTGAGGAGGTCCCAGCATGGTCCCTGTCTGTGCACCCTCCTAGTAAGGATGCTTTGGTTGAACAGAGCCTTTTCCTTATCCCCTTCTTGCTTAGACCCCAGGGTAAGCTCAGCTCTGTCCTACAGCCTTGGCTCTGCCCAGCCATGGCACGCTGTCCCTGCAGGTAAGATTGCAGGAGTTAACACATCTTGTTCTCATGAGTCACTTTTTCATTCACACATTAAGTATCTGCAGAATGATTTACTGGCTTCCAAGGACAGAAGGAATCATCTGCTCTGACCCCTGCATAGCAGGCCACGGATTCTCATCCGCTGATTCTCGCATCCTGTCTGTGATGTCTGGTCAAGAAAAAGCATTTCTTTTACAACGAGGTGCCCAGTCTTGAATTAAAGCCTTCTTGCTGAAAGCAAATCCGCTGCATTCCCAGCCAAGTTGGTCCAATGGGCCAATAGTGCTCAGTGTTAAAAGTGCATTGCATATTTCTGTGCAGATCCTGGGCTTTGCCTGCCAGATTAAAGAACACTCTGCCAGAGAGGTCTCCCTCCCACGCTGGTGTTGCTGGATAACTGGAGACGCTCCTGCTTGCCTGCAGAAAAGAAAGCCCATTATTCCTGAGAGAGCTCCTGGTTTTCTCCAGACCTTTCAAGCTCTATTAACATTCCCAGAGACCAAGGCAGCCCAGGCAGGCTTCTCTCCCAATTCCCATCCTTCTCTTCTTCTGCTTCCTACGTCGAGGAAGCCTACGAGACTAACACGTTTCTAAGGGCAGTATTTCTTTGATGGAATGCTTCCTCATGGCTTCCCTTCCCCATGTTCCTACCTGGGAGATTCTATTGACCTGTTCATAATGGGCATTCCTTCCTCAGCTGCTTCACCAAGTGCTTTTACAGCTCACTGTTGTCCCTGGGCTCAGCAGCAATACGGCTGCTGCCCTGGCAATGGACAGACCTCAGGGATCCTGTCACATTGGCCAGTTCCTTCATGCCACCAAAGGGTCCCCAGACCCTGAAGACCATCTGTGCAGGGGCTCTCCGGTCACACTGTGGGACAGCAGCAACCCTGGAGCAGTGTAAAAGCAAAGGCAGAGCTGTAGTGACATGGTGACTTTTGACTCCCTTGTACCCCAAATTCAGGAGCCTCTTGGCTGACCCTATGAAAGGGCCAGTGCACGTGAGACAACGTTCCCAGGAGATCCCCCATCCCGATATCCAGGTCTGCTAATTCTCCCCCTCTCCCTGCAGCCCTGGGTCACGTAACTCGTGCTCAGAGCGGGCCAGACAGACTCTCTGGCAGACTCTCTGGCATCGTTTTTTCAAGCCTGATTAATGGGGCCAACTCTCCTCCAGATTGAACTCAAGAAAATACCATTATCTCCTGCGCAATGACTCAGATATTGTATTGCAACATCTTGTTGGTAATGTCAGATTGCAGGCAACGATATAAAAAATGAGCTTTTTACCCTGGATAGGTTATTAACTATGAAATTAAATCTGTATTTATTGCCTTTAGCCATGAGCATCTAGACTCTTCCAGAATAAATGTTTTTAGTTCCGTGCGGGAAGATTGTGGCATTTATAGGCCAGACGGTTCTAAGGGGAACGTGTACCCCATGTGTGCACCCGTGTGATACTCTGGGCTGGGGGTGACCATGGCCCGTGTGATGTCATGGCAGATATGATGAGGCCATACCTCGTTATACTGGGTTGAGATGAAATACACACCATGCCCCAGTTTCTGATCGAGTGCACGATGTAGAGACCAGCCACGTGCATCTGCTTTCATGTCTTTGGTGGGGAGCAGGTCCCTGTGGTGAGGATGGAGTGGGCTGTGTGGTTGGGTGGGCTCCATCCCCATCAACAAGACACCGCCATGGTCCGGGACAGGAATGGGTCTGGTGTGACAGCACGTCAGTAGGAGGAAAGCCACCGTGTTTCACACATGGCAGTGTCCCGGTGTCCCTGGCACCGGAGCGTGTGGCATTCTCCAGGACAGGAGTGAGCATGGTTTCCACAGCAGGGGGAAATCCCAGCTCTCCAAATTCCCTGCTTTCCTCCTGCTCTGCTGGTGGTGGGTGCAGCAACCAAGTGGTATACAGATTTAATTTGCTCTGGGTGAGTGAGAGGACCATGCAAGCTCATGGGTACATGCCCAGGGGGAGATGCTTGCCAGCCCCCACAGCCTGGTACCAGGACTCACTTGGGGTGGCAGCAGCCATGTGTCCCTGGGGGGCACCAAGGGGCTGCATCCCAGCACTGAGGTGGGGGCTGGGGGTCCTGGAAAAGGCCAGAGCCATGTCCGCCCCTGGGGTGGCTGGGTCATCAGCCACAGGATGCTCTCCTCCTGGGCTGCAGGGTCTGGTCCTCACCCCCCTCCTTCTCCTCCTCTGCTTCTCAGGCCAGGAGTTTTTCTGCTCAACAAGAGGGTTTCGCTCAAATGGATGGTTTGCACAGAAAAAAGTCTGTCCTCTGAAGATCTCAGAAAAAAAAAAAAAATCAATAATTGTTTTTGTGAATTCAAGTATCAAAATCAAAACCAGGTGGCTTTGTTTGAATGCAGGTGGTTTATCAGTGGCATTTTTCCATTGAAAACCAACAGAGAGGGACCTTTAAAAGGATGATAAGAAATTACGATGTTTGGTTTCATTGAGATTGAAGCTCCCTGTGTGTAATTTCTCTTTTTTTCCTCCACCCGCCCCACCCCCAACTTTTTTGGACAAATTTCTGAAATGGCTTTTTGATTGGGTTGAACTTTTTTTCTGGCTGAGTTTCTGGTAGTACTTGGCTCTAATGCTGGTGTTCTCAAAGTGTGCTTCCTGGAAGGTGGGAACCATGCACACCCATACAATGGTGTTGCCAAACACACCTGCAATTTCCAGACTGGCAGTTTATGAGGAAATCCTGCCAAACTGACTTTCCAGTGATGTTTTCAGTGCCATGGAGCAGCTTGAAGAACAGCTTTTCATCCAAAGGACCTTAACTCTGTGGTCATCTTGAAAGGGAAAAGGAAATGAAACACTCCAAACTTTCTTTGAAAGTCAGCATGATGTAGTCTGCACCCCCTCACCATGGCGGCACAGTCTGGGGTCGTAGCACTCCAGGGATGGGCTGTGGCAAAGCCCACGCTGCTGCTCCAGGATGCTTCCCTAGGTGGCTGCAACGAGGGAGCCCTGGGTCAGTGCGAGGAGCCCCATCCATGAGCAAACCACAGGGTTCCACTGCTTCCAGCTGACTTCTCATGACACAGGGCTGCCTGCCTGTACCCATGGTGTGAGAGGTGCTGGGCTGCCTGTGGCCCCCCCAGCGACAGCCCTGAGGCTCTTCACTGCTCCCTNGCGGAGGTGCTCCATCCCTCTGATTATCTTTGTGGCCCTGCACTGGACCCATTCCAACAGTTCTGTGTCCTTTCTATGTTGAGGGTCCCTGAGGTCTGAGTCCAGGGCTTGCCGTGCTGCAGCACCAACATCCACCTTGGCCACCACTCCTCTATCCCTCAGCCCTCTCCGCCCTCTTTCCCATCAACAAGCTGAAGCCGCAGCTCTTGGCTTGCGTTCCCACTCTCCTTCCTCCCCTGCGGCTTGGGGTGTCTGCTGTCCCACAGGACGTGAGCAGCTCGCCCCAGAACATCCCCCCCAGGCAGAAGCAGAGCACAGGCAGGTTGTCATTTGCGCCCCTTGGGAGGGCGGGATGGGGACTGATGGATTTAAGGGCTTTTCCAAAAGGCACCGAGTCTGGAGAACACATACTTGTTGTTCGACGCAAGAATACTTCATTGTTGTTGTCAAGTGTAAAAATCACTTTCTGTTGTCTTGTGCAAGCGAGCTGCGCTGGCCTCACACAGAGCCTGCTGGCAGGGAGCGAGCCTGAAAGAGAGTCCGCGTTTAACAGCCCCGCGGGGGGCTGCCTGACCCCTTGGGAGATGAAAAACAAGCCCCATGCAGATGCAGGACAGCCCTTCGGCTGGGGCCAGCACGCCCAGCGCAACGCATGGAGCTAGAGAGCATGCTTCCCAGGCCACACCGACTCCTGGGGACAGCTCAAATTAGGCACAGACCCCCAGCGGGAGGCTGCCACGGCCACCCTTGCTTCCCAGGGCCATCTGGAAGCCCTCAGACCCACTCATTCCACCAAGGGCTGTTGGAGGTTGGGGCCAATTGCCCTGAGGACAGCCAAGGACGTGGCCCGTGGGTCACTCTCTGGCAACTAAAAGCACCTGGGAAGAGGAGGCTGACACTGTGGTGTCACCAGGCATATACAGGGCCACCAGCCTGCTCTGAGCATAAGTCCCAGGCTGTGTCTTGGCTGACTCTACCGGGGTACTCACCAAACTGTGGCTGAACAGGGCACCCCCAGGAGACTCAAAGGGGGAAAGAACCCATAAAGAGTGCCCTAGAACCCATAGAGGGTGCCCTAGAACCCTGCTGCCAGGCTCCTTTACCTCTGATCTGCCACTGCAGGTGTGGGGACCTCAGCAAACTCACCTGGGGGGCTTTTGGGGCACCCACATCTATTGCCTACAGCTGCTGTGGCCTCCTGGATGTTCCAGTCTTGTGACTGGTGGCCACTGTGGAGCTGTTTAACAGATTATCCTGCGGCTGTCTTTCACCTGCTCAGAGGAGACCAGCTGGCTCAGGAGATGTGCTCCAGGTGGGGCTGCTCATCCTCCTGTAGAATGAACAAGAGGTGCCCTCTTCAGGATTCTGGGTGTGCTTAAGGGACCCCTTGAGCAAAGCCACTGGCTTTTGTCCTCTGAAGTATCCTTCAGACCCAGGGGATGTCACCCACCCTCTTGCCAGCAGTCAGGATGCCACATCTCTCTGAGGCTGTGACTCTGTGACTGCTTGGTCCTCCCCGTTTTCATCGTCCCTGCAGGGAGAGGGGACCGTCCTTCAGGTGAGAGGCTGGAGCAGGTCTGCCTGGAGGTCCCTTCCCACTGACACTCTGATGCTTTGGCCACATGAAAACCAATTCTGAACCCTAAAGAGTAAGGGACAGAAAGACGTCATTAGTCCTTTAAATGCTTCCTCTGCACAGTGTCTGTGGATGCTAAAACCCTCTCAGGAATTTTTAGGAGTGTTTTAAGGTAGCGTCAGGCTCATCTGGGTCCGTTATCTCTGTGTAACCTTGGCACTGGCAGGGTCTCTTAGGAGTTTAACCAGGAGTTTCCTTTGCTCAAATAGCTGCCCAGGGGCTTAGTACTTCTGTCTTGTAAAGTAGTTTACTCTGAATTATTGGGATGTACTTTCAGTACTACAGCATAGCGTGGCTGCTGTCTGATGTTTTTTACTAATTAAAAAAAAATAAATCTCATTGGAATATTAAATAAGAAATGTGAAGGGAACGTTCCTCCAGTGAGGACATCTCCATGAGGTGTTCTAACTTTCTGGAGCTGTGAGTACCAAGCTTACACTTAGAAAAAAAGAGTGAACGTGCAAATTTCTTTGATCTCCTTTACTCAGGGTCAGAACAGAGCAGCTTTCGCATAGCTGACCAGGTCAGGCTTGTGATATTTTAATTTGCTTTGCCACATCCAGCATCTTTCAAATCTTTGGTGCATTCTCATGGATTTGTCCAGTGCACAATTGTCTGTCTCATCTGCTGCTGCTCTGTCCCTTCTCTGATACAACTTGTCTTCAGTAGGTAGTATTTTTAAGGACTTCTAGGCTTAAATGATCATTTTTGCTGTGACTGTTCATAATGACATGAATGAAGAGCACTAAGTATCAGTGGCACGAAGAAGTGACTGTGTGCTCTGGCACTTGTTGGGCAGGGACAAAACACCAGTTCCTAAGAGCGAACTTTTGGGGAGGAGCAGTGACTCAGGGAAGGCTGGAGATTGGTAGCACCGTGAGTTTCCCCTGTGATTCGATGCCTAGCATCTATGGAAAAAACAGGATTTCATACACATTGATGGTAAGCAGGCGAGACGGCATGCAAGAAATATCTGAGTCAATTGCTAATGATTTCTGTCTAATGGTTCGGGCCCCAGGGCTTGACTCAGTGTGTGCATGACATAGTCCGTGAGTTGATATTTCTGGTGAAAATCAGATAGATGATGGGCACATTTGCAAAGAATGCCCCAGGACTGGAGAGGTGCTGTAGGAGAAGTGGACACCTCGCGAGGAGTTTTACAGATCACTTTGGAAGCTTTCACAGGAGACCTGTGGAAAAGATGCTGAGGCAGAAAGTGCATTTGCCTGAGTGCCAGCAAGGAAGGCTCCGAGAAGGTGGAGAAGGGCATGACCTGGCATTTGCAGTAGACTGTCTCCTGTTAGTACAGGACATGGAGGGCTGTTCTTCTCATATTGGGTCAAAGACCATTGCCTGGAGTGAAATCTCCCCGGGAGGTGCCTCTGGCTTGGTTTTGTATCCTGGTGCAATGAATGGCTGGGAAAAGCAGCTGAGAAGAGAGCTTTTAGCAATCAGCTTGAGTGGACCAATTGCTGCCAAACTTATCCCCATAAAAAAGAGACTCTGTGATCCAGATCTGATACCAGCTCTTGATGTGTGGCTTCGAGCCAGGCATCTCTCTGAGCTGGCCCAAGCATTGCTAAGAGCTGAGGGGAAAGGGAGAAGAAAGAAACCCCACCTGAACTGGCAGAGGGTCTGCAGAGACTCAAGTGACGAATGTGGCTGAGTATCGATGAGGGCTTCCAGGATAAACTTGCACTGAGCAAGCAAATAGTCACTCTACTGGGGCTGGAGATCAGTGGAGGAGGCCAAAGGCACTCAGAGAGCCTTGGAGTTTGCCACAGATCCCAAATCATTTCTGGCAGAGACACGGCTGAAAGGGAGGGAGCTGTGAGCAGGGGAGATGGACACTGGTTGAGATATGGCTCCATGTCTGTTATTAATGGCGGAAATCCGTACGTGGGTCCTGGCCGGAGAGTCCTTGAGCAATTAGAAGAAGTGATATGCCCTGTCTGTAAAAAAAGAGGACTGGCAAGAAAGCAAAAGTTAAGAGAAGCGGTTGAGTTAGACGTTGGCACCTTTAAAACTCACCATTTAAAGACCCTTTCTGGTTTGCAGAGCTGGTCCAAAGGACTGGCTGAGTCCTCTGCGCAAGGGCCAGCTCCACCAAGGCTGGAAAATTGACTGCTGCTTGCTTCCTCACTCCTGTCACAGGCCTAGGAACACCAGAGCAGTCTCCTGTCCAAGCACTGCTGATGACAGCACTGCTTTTAGTGATGTGAAGAAAACATAAACCTGATATAATATCCACACTCCTCAAGCAAAGCCTGCAGGTCACAGCATGGGTGCTCCTGAACGGCAGCCCTGAGGACTCCAACACTCTTCTGCTTCCACAGCCTAGAGAGCGCCACACTGAGGTTTCTGGATGGTTATAGACCCCATGGTGGGGGACAGTTGCTGCTTGATCACATCTGGGCTCCTCACACAAGGTACCTCCTTGGTTCCAGAGGGAGGGGATGAGGGTCTCGCTGCAGAGTTTGCAGTGGTTCCGAGGATACCGCGTCTTCATCTGCTCCCCAGCCCCACGTTGCTCATCCCAGGCAGTTTTCCATCAGGACTGTGAGAAAGCCCTTGTTACAAAGGGTGAGGCTGACACTTGGGAACGGGGTCAGGGACTTGCTGGTTCCCACTCAGATGCTCTACCTTTGCCTCCTTTGGGTAGTGCAGACTGTCAGGAAGATTTTGAGTGTCCCTTACCCTGGGATTCCCTTTGCTGCCTAGAAGCATTGGGAGTAATCTGCTCTCTGCCTGGAGCTCTTCTGCCTTGTTTCTTGGAGGTGTTGTTACTTCTCGCTCTAGGATAAATTGACTTTGGCCCCGGCAGCCTCTTTGGTTCTGGCATCGTGGCTCTTGTCCATCCGGCCAGCAGCCCTTAACCCCAGTGGGAATTGTGAGGTGTCGCAGGATGTGGTAGCGAGTCTGAATCCACCAATTCATCCATTAATCCAGGTCTTTGTCGTAGTACAACCTTTTCCTCTGATTCATGTGGCTGCAATAATGAGGCCTTGAATTGCCATCTCAAAGACATTTGTCAAAGTGAGTCACACCTATATTATGGTCTCTTATCTCCTCTCCACTTATTTGGGTATCCCATGTCCACCAAGCGGTGATTTACGGTGTCTCCCATCGCTACGTAGTGCCTTGTGCACGAGCTACATTTAAGAATAGCTTTCAAGCTGTCAAGATAATCTTGCATTCAGCTGAAATGGATCTGCATCAGCCTGAGCCAGGAACCACAAGGGACCTCCTGCGATTTCAGTGGGGTTTCAGCTTTCTCTGTTCCTCCCTCATGCTGGCCCAGAGCGGGATGTGTTGGATAGAAGAGATGGCTTTTCATGGGCTTGTCTAGGACATGATGCAGAAGCTAGCTGAGCCTCTCTGAAGTGCTTTTGTTGTCCTGCCTTCCTCAAAGCTCATGGCCAGTGCTGCTTGGCACCTGGCAGAGCATCAGTGCTCTGTCTGCAGTGTGTTCTGGGACTTTGCATGGCACCTACTTGCTGAGCGGTGATCTGCACTGGGCTGCGTCTCCTTCCTCGACTGTCCTAGGCTGTAGCTCGTTTTTTCAGAGCAGCTTTTGCCTCTGCTCTCTGGTCAGGCTGCAGCTCTCATCTGCCTGGAGGTGGCAGAAGGAAGTTTGCTCCAGCTGCAGCCTGAGCTTCCCACTCTGCCTCTCCCATCTCTGTCCTGCACCGAAAGCCCAGCAGGACCTCAGCAGTGAGTCCTGTTGGTGCTTGTTTGACACATGTAGTTGGGATCCCACTGGAGATCCCCAGTCTTTCCCTACTGCCTGCCTGCTGCTGTGCTTTCCCCAACTATGTGGACAAATGCCTTCTCTTGGTTAATTATCAGTGTGCTATGGAGACAGCTTTGCTCATGGCCGGGGTGTTGGATAACCCCTTTACTTGGGAAAGCTTTTGCTACATCATTTTTAGCGTAAACCTTCAGGGGACGTGCATCACAGCCCAGGGGTCTCTGCCACGTACCCAAAAATTAACAGCACATTGTTCAGAAAACTGTTTGCCCTCAGGGTGATCAGACCTGGTTACACCAAGGGATGGTGCAGAGAGGCCCTTGCTTATCCTTATTGCTAGAACAACCAAGGGCAGGGAATTTCGTTATTTGCCCCGTTGGAGGGTGGGAAGCAGAAAAGCATCGAGGGGTCACCCCTGTGGGGAGGAGTGGACAGGACAGAGGACCAAAAACTGGCCAACTAGGATATTCCATCCCATCTGCATCATGCTCAGTATAAAAGCTGAGGGATCAAAGGGTCAACGCTCCTTCTTCGATGGCCGATGTCTGAGGAGGACCCTGTCTGTTCGTCTGCTTTTGACCCCGATGTGAGCTTTCCTGACTCCAGAGCTGGAATCCAGCTCCTGTCAGTCACCAAGTCCAGTCTGGGACTTTTCCCGATGCCTGCTGGTGACGTGATCGTCGTCCTGGGAGCTCGATATAGTTTTGTATATACTGCATCTGCTTCATTATTTTCTTCTTACTTTAACTTTAGTATTAATACTTCATTAATTAGTTTAGTTAATTCTAAACTCCTAAATCTCCTTATCCCTTCCTCCTTTCTTTTTGGGGGGAGGATGGACCGTCTGTCAATTTGCTTCTGGTAAATTTGGCTGAAACCATGATATCACCCCCAGCACTTGCAAGCTGAACCCCGTGTTTTCCTGGGCAGGGAGGGCGGTGTGAGGGATGTGCTGCATGTGGCCAGGATGAGGATCCGCAGGGAAGCCCTCCTGCCTGCGCTCGGGGCTGCCTCTCTCTCCGCTCTGCTCCCCAGCAGGGCTCACGCTCGCCTGGCTCTCCAGCCCCTGTCCCTGCTGCCAGCGCGGCCGCTGCCAGAGCTGATATTTCTCCTGTGCTGTACCGAAGGAAGGGAGCCGCTGGCAGCCGCCTCCTGAGTGATAACGAGGAACTAAAAATAAAAACCAAGGCAGCACGGTGCAGTCCCCAGGAGGCTGGGCTGGCTGGGAGCACGGGGCTTGGTTGTGCCACCCAGTCTGGTGCTCCACTCTCAGACATCTACCCAGTCCATGATTTCTTTCAGGGCAGCCGTGTCTGGAAGCAGGGCAGTGGGAATATGTGTGTGTGGAAATGCATTGTTTGGTGTGTTTGTGTTGTGCTTGCGTGTGCTCACACCAAATGTTCCCCTCCGTGAGCTGCAGGGCGCTGGGGAAAAGCTGGAGGTGAATGTTTGAAGCGGCAGAAGATGGACCATGCGCTGCTTAGTTCTCCTCCCTCACCTGGGGGTTGTCACCCCAAGGGCAGGCGAGACCATAGAATCATAGAATAGTTAGAGTTGGAAGGGACCTTCAAGATCATCCAGTTCCAAGCCCCCTGCCATGGGCAGGGATACTTCTCACCAGACCAGGTTGCTCCAAGCCCCATCCAGCCTGGCCTTGAACCCCTCCAGGGTTGGGTCAGCCACAGCTTCTCTGGGCAACCTCTTCCAGTGTCTTACCACTCTCACAGCAAAGAACTTCTTCCTAATATCCAGTCTAAATATCCCCTCTTCCAATGTAAAACCGTTACCCCTTGTCCTGTTATTCCATTCCCTGACCAAGAGTCCCTCTCCAGCTCTCCTGTAGCTCCCTTCAGATCCTGGAAAGTTGCTTTAAGGTCTCCCGGGAGCCTTCTCTTCTCCAGGCTGAACAGCCCCAGCTCTCTCAGCCTGACCAGATGTTCAGCGGAGCTGCTCATGGTCTGCACTCAGGGCACAGGTCCTGCAGGAACATTAGCAGAGCTCTTCCGCTGGCTTGGTGTGAAAGCAGCAGCCCCACGGGAGGCAAAGCTGATGTAACCTGCAGAAGCTGCTTGCGCTAATACTTCCTCTTCAGGAACCACAGGGAGCCATGGTCCCACTCTTGCCTGGAGCTTCGGGACAGAGGGAAGCCAAACAAACGTGTGTGGGAGCTGCAGTGCGCATGGGCAGCAGAGCTCCCACAGTCCCTCTAGAGGTTTGAAAGTATGATGACTCCAAGCTGCTAATGATGATTTCCAGGATGAGAGATGTGAGTGCTACTGAACAGCATGAGGAGTGCCGCAGGCACAGACCTTCCACCAAACACCACCTTGGGCTGCGCTTTCTGCAGAGAGTCTGTGTCTTCAGAGAGGAGATGTTTGGTTCCCTCAATAGGAGGGAACCTTCCCCTCCTCAAAGGAAGCATCCAGCCAAGATTATCACTGAGAATGGGGCACTCCTACACCTTCAGCAGATCCCCAACACCAGAACTAGGTGGCCTCCGCCCTCCTGCAACTCAGCCCCAAGGAGATCACGGGGCCAGACAGCAAAGTGGTGATCTTCAAAGCTGAAAGACTTTATCTGGTCCTGAGATTCCCAAACATGAGGTACATGGGAAGAAGCTGGGAGGGGGTGTCCTTCTTCCCATGCTTTTTTCTTCCAGTCTCAGGCTGACGTCTCCTGCCATTCGCATGGCACCATGACCATGTCCTGCAGCTGTTGAAGTGGCCCAGTATGGAGGAGCAACTGTTAGCAGTGAGGTGTTCCTGGAGCACAGGGGTGGAGGCAGTCTGTGGGAAGGTTAAGGGGAGCTGCCTCCCCAGGGTAAGTGAATCCAAATCTATAAGGCTACTGGGAGGTTTATACATTAGAGTGCCATGTGGCCAGGCTACACTGTCAGCCAAGCAGGCCACATCCATGAGGACCACGAAATGGGCCACGAAAATGATCAGGGGGCTGGAGCACCTCTGCTACAAGGGCAGGCTGAGGGAGCTGGGGTTGTTCAGCCTGGAGAAGAGAAGGCTCCAGGGAGATCTAAGAGCAGCCTTCCAGTACCTGAAGGGGACCTACAGGAAGGCTGGGGAGAGTCTGTTTGCAAAGGCCTGCAGTGACAGGACTAGGGGCAATGGCTTTAAGTTGGAGAAGAGCAGATTTAGATTGGATATTAGGAACAAGTTCTTTCCTCTGAGGGTGGTGGAACACTGGAATAGGTTGCTCAGGGAGGTGGTTGAGGCCCCTTCCCTGGAGATATTCAAGGTGAGGCTGGATGAGGCCCTAGGCAACCTGGTCTAGTTGGGGGTGTGCCTGCGACTGCGGGGAGGTGGGACTAGATGACTCTGGCCTGGATGATTCAATGATTCTATGACTTTGCCACTCAGCCTCAAGACATACGTTGCCGTCAGACTGCATGGTATCAGGCTGCCGTGGGCTTTCAGAGCTTCCCTTGTTCTCGGAAGGATGCTGGGTCGTCCAAATTAGTGGGAACACTTGGAACTGGCCCACTTGCGAATCCTGCTGCTTGTGCCAGGGCACATTTCTCAGCTTGATTTAAGGAGAGGGGTATTCTAAATAACGCCCGCTTCTGCCCTGCCCAGAGCTGCTAAAAGGCACCGATGCAAAGTTGCATAACCCAGTGCTGCTGTGTACATGCTTGAGAAGAAACAGCCACGGAAAAATCCTGTAATATTCCTCGGCTGGTCCGTCTCCTGGTATCAAAGCGTTTCCTGCTGTGCTTTCACCTTTGAATTTTAATCCAACAGCTTTATAGGAGCTGAGCGAGGGGGTGGGTGAGGGCCCCAGGGAGTGAAAGACCCCTTGGAGGAGAGGGTGGGTAAAAGCTGAGTCACGTTGTCTTCCCTGGAGGATCGAGAGGTGGCATGCTGTGTCCCTGTCTGGAGGAAATCTGTTACCTGGGGATGCTGAGCTGTGGCCCTGGTCCTTCTTCACAAAGTCAGAGTAGATGTTGCTGCTAGCCTGGCCTCTGTGCCCTCGGTGCCCACAGCTCTGACTCCCCATGTTCTCCACAACCCTCCTCTCATTTAGCAGCCAAAGGCAGTTCACTGGCATCTCTAGAAAGGCAGACCTCAACAGCTGCTTTTAGATTGTCAGATCTCATTTCAGCCCTCACCTGCTAATTAATAACCTCCTCCTGCCTCTGTGAACCCCCAAGCCCATGTATTGGTGGCTGGATTGGTTCAGAGCTAGAAGCAAGTCAGTTTATTTTCTCGTGTCCTCCTCTGTTGTTTGACTAATGGCAAGGTTCTACAGGGAAATTACAACACCCAGAGACAAAGAGCAGGTCTTTTTCCTTTCTGGCCTGGGCTCATGAGATCCAAACTGGCAGCTCTTGGGCAGGTTGGTGCAGCGCCCTCTTCCCATGATGGGCACCTTTTGCCCACCAGTGCCTCCTGAAACAGCCTGTTTTATGGGAAGAGCTGGGCAGGGTAATTCAAGCAGATCAGAGCTGAAATTTCCCATCCCAAGAAGAATGATGGTTCCCTGCAGAGGTGCCAGTGCCTTGTTCTGATAGTGTCCAGGAGGGCAAGGAGAGCAGGATGAGTGCTCACATGTTGAGCAGGACCATGGAGGACACCTAATGTCAGCTCTGCATCACCCCCAGGGCAGCACTCAGCCACCAGCAGTAAAGTCCTTCTGCCCTCTCTGTGGCAGTTCAGTGTCCACCTTGCAACCTTCTTCCCATCGAGGTGCATGGTAAGGTCTGGCTGGGCAGGTGAGGAGGGAGGACTGTCCTCACCGCTGTCCCCTGGCATGGTGGTCTGAGCTTTTTGGAGAGGTGGCTGATGTTCAACACTGAACCTCCCCTACTCTGGGAAGCTGTCCTGCTTCTCTTGGTCCTGAGACTTGCAAAGACAACCATGTGTTTGTCTGAAGGCTTGCTGATGACCATGGGCTTGATGTATCTGCCTGCCCTTGGGGAGCACAACCGGGTTAGATCAGCACTTTGCTTTTACTCCTCTTCCTGGTATGAGAGTTTTGGGGGCTCATTGAAAGGAAAGCCATGTGCTGTGGTGACACCTCCCCTGAAGCAGCAGACGTGCCGTGCAGCCCTGCCCTGCCTGTGTGCTGGTATGGACCCTGCACGATGGCAAAAGATAGGTGCAGGGAGCCCCAGGGACACAAAGCACCGTAATGCTTTGGGACCCTCTTCCTCCTCAGCCTCAGCTGGCTGAGCAGCCTTCCCAGGGAAAGGAACAGGTGGGATGTGGCTGCTGCCCACAGGAGGGTTAGGTCCTGATAGACACAGGTCCATAACAACACTCCAAACCCTATGTGATGCATGGATGTCCCTGTCCCTGCTGAAAAGGGTGAATAGATATTGGACACATCTGCCACCAAGGGCAGCTCTGGACCAAGAGTCTGAAGCAATCCAGGGAGGAATGAGGCTTTATTTCCTCCTGCTGCCTTCCCATACAAGCAGATCAAGCCTGTGTCCCAGCACTTCCAGCCCCCAAGCTAATCTGCTGAATGTTTGACACTAAACATGGGGAGCCCACGTATGCTGCAGATGGAAACCCTGCCCGGTCCTCCCTGACAGAGCCTCAGCCATCAACACACAGCAGCTCCCACACCCACCTGTGAGTCGGTGCGTGTAAGGAAATGTGCACCAGATCGATAAACTCTGCACCCCTGCCAAATTAAGGAGATGTGAGAAAGGGTCACTCATGCCATCTGGTCCATGCCCAGCTCTCCAACAGCCTCAGGGGAGTGAGGTGACACTGATGGTTTCTTATGCCACTTCAACCAAAGCAGACCCTGCTTGTGTGGAGAGCAGAGATGCCTGTGTACTGCCGTGTACCTTGAGTGTGACATTTAGATGTTGCCACTCCTCACCAAAGCACGGCACATTGGCTCAATTGTATAGATTCACTTTATGACTCATTCTGCAACTTGATGCATTATGTCCAGATAAAAGATACTTTATCCCTATGATAAAAACGGACAAAGATGATGTCAAAATAAAAGAATGCTTTCTCATCCGAATAAAAGTTGAAGCTGCCATTCTTGGGGTTATTTTGCATGAAAACCTCCAGAGAAAGCAATACTTTGAGTTTTTACCATTTATAGTTCGTTTTAGAAAATTCAGCATAAGAAGTTTGCTATCTGGCTTCCTCCCCTCGTTTGGGTAGGAGAGTTTCTGTGCTGGTTGCTTGGGACCATGCTTTTACTGCTGGGGATGTGGGGGGGTACATGACCACCCAGGACGGACCAAAACCCGTGGGACACTCCCTCGTGGGTAGAGTGCTGGGTACTCATGATCTACTGCCAAGGCAGCTGTTCCATATGTTGTGGAAGAGCTGGCACCTGAAGGACAGGCAGTCACAGTCCTCAAGAGTTCGCCCAGCTAATGAAGGACTGACTTGCCTGTGCCACCACCAGCAGCTTGGGCATTCCTACAGCAAGGTCACAGCCATGCATGCGGGCAGCTGGGCTGGTGGAGAGCCCAAGCCCTGGGGGAGCTGTGTCTTCCTGGCTGTGTTTCATTGAGCAGGAGGAGTTTATTTTTAGCAAACAATGCCAATTAGAGAGGGATTGTTCAATGGCCGCATCTCAATGGAGAGCAACAGCTGCTGGCGTAGCTCTGAAGGACCCCATCTGTGGAGGGATCCTCCTGGGGCAGGGGAGGGGGCAGTTTAGCTCTGTTCTGCTGCTGTGTCAGCTTCTGGTTCTTCTTCTGCTCTGAATTTTCCAGGTCACAATTCCTGTTCCTTGAGAAGTAGAGACAGGGCTCACTGGGTGTGACCAGGGTCCATGGTCTGCTGAAGGACTTTGGAAGTGTCCTCTTGAGTCACTCAGTCTAGATGCCTTAGTTACCTTCAGTTGTTGGTCTCAAAAAAGCTCGTGCCTCTGGCCACCCATATTAGCTGCAACTGGGGAGGGTACTTCTTGGTGGCTGGTTTGCAAATGTGCTGAAGGACCAGAGATAACAGGATCTATGTGCACCAACTGCGCTGGGCTGCAGCAGAAGGTCTGGGAAAGTGCAGAAGAATTAAGTGCAAGTAGATGTCAGGTACATGACCATCCCATGCTGAATCTCAGTTCAGAGATAAAATGATCATGTCACATCAGTTAAATCCTTCTTATTAATATAATTAAACGTTTTCTGGAGAAGGATCCTGAATTATCTACATCCTCAGCGTACGCATCCATTAGGCTTCGTCAGGGGAAACTGCTCCATGAGGATGCAGTGGGGAGGTAAAGTTATAGGACTGATGTTACTTATGAGCTCGCAGAGCAGATCAAGTTTTCTGAACCCACCAAACCACCGAGCCCATACAGGTTTGCAAATGCCATGTCCTCCTGAGGAAAACAACAACATCACTGCTGCTGGCCAGAGGAACTTGTATCCCGAGGGCCAGGCTGTGTGCACACAGGGTGAACAGAGTGCCCAGCCCGCAGCTCATTTGCCAATGAAATGATTTGTAAAAAAAGGTGAAGAGAGACCACAAGAGGGAAAGGAACAGAATTACAGAGATCTCCATCTGCCTCATTTTGGAAATGAAGGAGCCTGCTGGCAATGGCAGAGCTTCACATGCTGAGCTGGAATCGCAACCCAGGGAAAAAGGGAATGAATTAAACAGAACAAGAACCGAGGGACTCTAAATGCTGTCTTCAACATTTCAGTAGGGGCCTCATAAATCTAGACAATTAGGAGATGCACTTAAAGAAGCCCAAGACTATTATGCTGGAGCAAGATGATGATTTTTATTTTTTTTTTTGAAACAAAGCTTTTTGCAGCTCTAGCATGAGGACATGCTGGAGCAGAGTGACCTGTGTGACACATTAGTACCTGGAAGGCAAAGGCTGGGTGAATGGAGTGAGCTGGAAACACCAAGTCCATTCACTCATGCCACATAGGGTGAGACAAATGTTCCTTGGCTTCAGCCTCTTTCCTTTTGTGTGTGATCATCTGAATCCTGAATAGCCAGTCCTGGAGTCACCTCTGGGTGTGGAGGTGGCTTGTGAGAGGAGCCTCTCAGTCATAGAATAATAGAATCATAGAATGGTTCCAGTTGGAAAGGACCTTCAAGATCATCCAGTTCCAAGCCCCCTGCCATGGGCAGGGACACCTCCCACCAGACCAGGTTGCTCCAAGCCCCATCCAGCCTGACCTTGAACCCCTCCAGGGATGGGGCAGCCACAGCTTCTCTGGGCAACCTGTTCCAGTGCCTCACCACCCTCACAGCAAAGAATTACTTCCTAATAT
Source organism: Thinocorus orbignyianus (assembly GCA_013400375.1). Lineage (NCBI taxonomy): Eukaryota > Metazoa > Chordata > Aves > Ciconiiformes > Thinocoridae > Thinocorus > Thinocorus orbignyianus. The sequence goes on along the minus strand of VXBW01005829.1, from coordinate 217,324 downwards.
CTAATGTAAGTCTCCCCTCTTCCAATTTAAATCCATTACCCCTTGTCCTAATACTACACTCCCTGACCAAGAGTCCCTCTCCAGCTCTCCTGTAGCTCCCTTCAGATCCTGCAAAGTTGCTCTAAGGTCTCCCCGAAGCCTTCTCTTCTCCAGGCTGAACAGCCCCAGCTCTCTCAGCCTGTCTTCGTAGGTTTCATTAGTCCCTCTGATCATCTTCATGGCCCTCTACTGGACCCGTTCCAACAAGCTCATGTCCTTTCTATGTTGAGGACTCCAGAGCTGGACACAGTGCTCTAGGTGGCTGACCTTGTGCAATTGGGGCTGACTGATTTTCCACCAGATACTCTGGTAGGAGGCTCAGCCTGTATGGGTCTGCCTGCCTTTACTGAGTTGTGTAGAAGACTTTAAAGAAAAAAAGCCCTACATATGAGCACCATCTCTTGTGTGGTATTTTGTTCCAGACTGTAGTAAAAAGAACACTTTTAATTTATCAGCACCCTGTGTGCTCCTCCATCTGTGGAGTGGAGTCGGCCAGGAAGAGCTAGGTGAGATTTTCCTGTGCAGGGTGGCCCCAGGGGTGTGTTGTGGGTGAGGGACAGTCTGTTGCTCATGGGGCATCAACAGCTGGGCTGGTGTCAGTGTTGACGGTACCTGGTACACTTGGGTACTGGGAGGGGAGGTCTCCGTCCAGGGGTAGAGTGGTTTGTGTCTGGAGCCCCGCAGGGCCTTCTCCAGCAGCCAGGAACCTCTGCTCATGTGTGGTGTGTCCTCACTTGTGAGGCAAGAGTTTGGCATCTTCCTTGGCGTGGTCTCCTGCAGTTCCGTCTTTCACAGCTCAACAGCATCGCTGTCCCTGAGATGTGGGGAGGGAAGGCTGTGATGAGGAGGGAGGCACTGGACACTGGGTCACTCAGGGTCTCCATTGTGGAAAGCTCTGTTTTGGAGACTATGATGGGGTGGGCAGTCTCCAGTCAGCCACCACCAATCCCAGCGACCAGAAGTGGGATGCATTGCACCCTTTACTGGCTCCTGCAGTGGCACTGTGGTGGTGAAACGGGCAGAGAAGCCCACCCAGACCCCCAGATGAGGGCTGGCAGAACAGCTAAGGCTGATGGTGTGGCAGCAGGGGACTGACTGCATGTCCCCAGGCTCCAGGCAGAACCCAAGCCCTGGGCCCGCTCTGCAGCACCAAGCCCACCTGCAGGATGCCCACAGCCCTGATGCGAGGCTTGAGGATGCAGGACAGTCCAGGTGGCTCCTGCCATGACCTCCTCCCTCTGAAGAGCTGTGAGCTTGGGGTGCTTTGGCATCTCCTTTGCTGAGCACCTCTGCAGCAAGGGCCAGAGAGGAGGCTGCCATAGAGGAGCACAACTCTGCGATGTCTTTGACAATGGTTTCCCAGAGCTTCCCTGGGACCCAACCACAACCTGGCCAGAGGGGAAAGAGCAAGAGTTCTCTGGGTACTTGTTTGGAAGGGAGTATTTCCCTGTTCCCCTCACATAAGAAGGTAAATGAGCCATCCACAATGGAGGTCATTCATAAAGTGGATGGGGGCCAGGGGGATGTCAGGGGGGATCGTGGTACCCGTCAGCGTGTGGTGGGCACGGTGGCAGGCACAGCCTCTTGGCAAGGACCTGCTGGGGAAGGATGGGCTGTGTCTTAACACGCGTCTTGCTCACACCCCTGCTCAAAGAGCAAATCCAGAGGTATTTTATCCTCCATACGTTTGTTTAAGGAAGTTTAAAAGCAAATTTGGCCCCTGACTTTGAATCCTTGCTCCTATAAATTCAAACACCTTGGACAGAGCATGTCTGTGCAGTCTTACATGTGACATTTAGCTAAAACCACTTACAAACAACTTGCATTACAAGTTTATTCATTCCCTGCAGAATGTTGGCTCCGCTGAGCGTCTCATGAGCCATCTGCTGCGGGCGAGCTGCTTATCTTTGCTATCAGAGCCCTCTTCTAAATATTATGACCAAACAGAATTCCAAGAACAACATCCATCCCGCTGCACTGCAAATGCGCAAAGCTGATAAACTGTTTATACATTATCAGCTAAATAAGTTGGGTTTATCTGGAAGGGTTTGCAAAAGAAAGCCTCTTGGGGTGCTTGGAAAGAATGCTTTTTGCAGGGGGTGCTGGGTGGGATGAGGAGCTCTTCGGGACTCTACTCGACGTGCCACCTGTGGCTGAGCCGGCCCCATGATGTCCATCGTGCTGGTGGGATGGGGGCTCGTGAAGGTCAACAGCTCCTCCCCAGAAGTGGGCCCAGGAGCCTGATGAGTGGTGGTGCAGAAGTGGTTGAGCATCAGCTTCTTGCACCATGTTCATGTGGTACCTGGGATTTGGCTGAACCTCTTGCTCCATCCTGAGCAATGGGGGGACCTTCTGCTGCTCTATGTACCAGTGTCTGCCTGCTGCTTCTTGCTTCTCTCCTGCCCCACACCTGACTTCTTGCAGTTTCAGGTTTCCTTTGGTCAGTTGTACTGGAACCCCCCTCAGGGCAGACTTGGCATCTGACCTGGCAAATGAGAAGCTGTGTAACCTCCATGCCTGGGACAGCGGTGGGAGCCGGCTAACCCTGGCGCCTGGGAGAGTGCCCGGAGCCACTAACCCCAGTGTCCCAATATAAATTATCTAAAGGCTTGTGAAATCCACCCAAAGTGTCTCTGCCCTTCCCAGTGTCCAACAGCCCAAATTGCGTATCACAGACTGTGTTTATTCTTCCACACTGGGTTTTCTTGATTGCCTTTTGGTGTCAGGAAGCCTTGGGACAAGGCCATGAGCAGAGGTCAGTTTGGGTCAGCACAGCAGACCCCAGCCATCCCAGCAAACAGAGAGCATTTATTCTCCCCAGGGGACTTCAGATTTAAGGACATTTTGTTTGCTGGCTGCCCAAGCAAATAAGCACATCTCACAACTCGAGTGGGTTCCTGCTGGCCCCAGCCATCCTCTCCAGGAGCACTTCAACAGAGCCCACCCGTGGCAGTCCAGGTAGCCTTGGGACACTGAGTGCCCGGCTGATGGCAGCTCCTGTGGTGGTCCTGTGGGGTCGAGAGCAGCCAAGAGAGAGCCTGTGGCACTGAGAACCAGCAGGACCACCCAGTCCTGGTGACCGGGTGCCATTTTAGGTCTTTGCCTTGCCATCCAGGGAAAAGAAGGGAGTGACTGACTGTGCTTGGGGTGGGGAGATGTTGAGCTCAATAAGCCCTGGGGCAGAGGCATATCAGTTTGAAGAGGAGGGGTGGGGTATTGTGATTTTGGGAGTGATCGTGAAGCAGAGCAGGTCACTCTCGTGCAGAGGACTGTTGTGGATGTGTCTGCATGGGCCACTATTAAGCTGGGGTGCCAGCACTTCTTCATTGACCCAGTAGTGAAGTAGTTGGGCTAACTCTTGCAGGTGGCCATAGCTCCTGGAGAGGCATGGAGAGGGCTGAATGTATGGAAGGAGGGAGTTGAGGTGGGTCGAGTGGCACATAATGCTCATCCAGTGAAGATTCATCATCCAGCAGCTGGAAACTGTCCTCCAGAGGGGTTCAGGGACACATGTGCCAGCCAGAGAAGAGCAGAGACTTTGGTGAGGAGGTGAAGTCAGTGCAAGTGGGCTTGCTGCAGAGAAAGGGCTGGTGCTTAGATGGGGATCAGAGCACTGAGGAGGAGTCATGCTTTCTGTAGTGTGGTGGGAATGTCCCTATAGAGGCAATGTCATTTGCTGACCTGAGCCAGTGCTTCTCAGAGTGCCTGCAATTGAGGCTAAAGTCACATATTGGCTTCAAGGCTGAAGAAACTGCCCCAGGGGTTTCTGTGGAGCTGGGTGATTTAGAGGAGTCCTGATATGTGTCTGCATTATGAGTTAAAAACTTCTAAACAGATCAGTGCACAACTTGCCCTGGTGACCGGACGCTGTGGGTGGAGAAGTGGAGATGTGAAGTCGGGTCCACACACATTTCCCGGGTGAGGATGAGCAATGTGAGGCAGCAAGAGATCATGGAGGGGCCCTGGCTGCAGCAGTGACAGGTTCTCCTCTTGGTGCCTCTTTAGAAAGCAGGTACTCTGTATGAAACTCCAGTGTCATGGGTCTGTGTGGCAGTAAGCAGTGAGATGCGGTGCAGCAATGATCATGGGGAGAATACTTTGGTTACCCAACTCATCCTGTTCATGGTTTACAAAACTCCCCATGGTTTTATCCTGTGTATTCAAACCATGTTTAAGTCCAGCAGGCGATTCAGCAGTGGCTGCCTGGCTTTTCCATCAGTCACTGTCTGTGGACTGCTCAAGTGACAAGACTGGCTGGGAGCTGTTTCCAGCCGAGATCCTCAGTCATGGCAGGGCTGACTTCCCACTGGGTTGTCAGATGGTGGGGAATGATGTGGTTCCTGGCACATCAGCCATATGTGGGCACTGACACCTCTGGGCCTTGTGATTGACCTCCTCAGGGTATAGTTTATCTTCTGGCAAGTTCATAATATTGACCTTGAATGACTATTTGCAGTGGGACATTGTTGCTCTCGTCTTACACAGATCACTACAAACTGATGGAGGGACACAATCTGGCTCTTGATGCTTGGTAGCACTTGTGACACTTGTGATCTCTGTGGCAAAGCTTGTGATCCCAAGGGCACATCCTCCCTGTGTCCAGGATGGAGACTGCTGGGGCAAGCATGAACCCCCCTCGAGATGCCACCAGCCTACATCTCTCCACTGCTCAGCTCTGCCCTTGGCTGTAAGCATCCAAAGCATAAATATGTCACTGCCTCTTCTTGTAACTGTGAAGACAGAGATTAAAAGGGCCACAGTTTTAGGAAGCCTGTCTGGAAGAGAACCCAGGTGTCCATCCTTCCTTTCTATTTCATACTTCATCATGCCTCTTTTCATTCCTGAAACAAAACCTGACGGAGAGGCAGACGGAGCCAAATTTTTTGTGTGCTGGTACTATGCCAGCCATCAGGAGAAGTGCTGTTCCCCACGGGATGGAGGAGAGGGGGCTCCCTAGGGAAAACATCAGAAGGAGCAACTGGGAAGAAAGCCACACAAATGCAAAATGTGACAGGCCTGGGGAAAAGGAATGCTGTGGAGGAGAGCAGTTCTCTGAGCATTGCTCTTGGCCCTTCAGAAAGAGGGACTGAGCATCGCAGTAGTTCTTCGGGGATACCCAGGCCTCTTCACCACCTCAGTCACTGCTGGTGACACTTTGGGGTGATTGCTGTGTTCTGCTACCATCCACCACTGAGGGCATCCCCCCTTAAGTCACTTCTCAGTATTGCAGCTCTGCAGGGACCCTCTTCATTCAGTGTCCACCTGGAGCTTCACTGGAGTCAACAAGCTATTTCCACTCTGCCTGCTGCTGAAGTGGGCTCTCGCCCTGCCATGCCCAGACCCCCCCTCAGTAAACTACTGGTCCCACAAAGATGCTGTCCTTTTCCAGGCTCCTGTCGTCAGAGTGGAGATGTTTCCCAAAGCAGACCTCCAACGTACAAAGGCACTCCTTGTCCTGGAAGTTCAGACTGGCTCTGAGCCGCATCGTTCTGCCTATCTTGTATACATGAAGCAACTCCTTTGCATACAGATAGGGAGTTTATTAGGAGACATTAGAGCTTAGGAGCTGTCAGGAGTGGAAGTCAATTCTGTTTCTGACACGCAAAGAGCCTTTTATAGGCTGGAATGGGCATGGGACCCTGGCTGAGTACCCCCCTCGGTGCTTGGCTAGCCCCTGCCCAGGCACCGCTGCTCGTTGGAGCCTGATACTTGGACTTCCTCGGGTTTGAGTTGGGCTCCCATCCCTTGCCGTGAGAGATAACACCACAATCTAAGGAATCTCTTGAACTGAACTCCTTTAAACACACCCACATGGACAGACTATGCTCCCCCAGGCTCCTCTTCTCCCCAGCATGCTGATTAACCCTTGTCTCCTTTCCTGGAAGCTCCAAGAGGCCACAGGAACCTTGTGAGCATGGCAGGCTGTGAAAGACTATGGGACACCGACCCTGTGCCCTCTCTCTCCTGCATCATGAGGGCTGCAGAAGCAGCGGCTCCTCTCCTAGGGCTTCTGTCAGCCCAGAACCCCTGGCCTTTCCCATTTTCTTCACTGTTCAATGCTCTCACAGAGCACAGTAAGCTCTTTCCTTTGTTTGGGGCATGCACTTTTCTCCCCTGTCCTCTCCTCAGCCATGTAGTCACTCTCACCATAAGTGACATTTGCTTTAATGTGACTTCTCTGCATCAGCGAGGGGTTTTGAGTCTTATAGGTCTTTTGCTCTGGTGTCATTCCTCAGGGTCCTCAGTCCCTTCAGTTACAGAACATCATAATGAAACACAGGTGTCCATCCCTTTCTGTCCTCTTCCTGCTCTGGCCTTGCTACTCTGACTCAGAAAAATAGCAAATTATTTTTTTATGACTCTTTTGATCATAAGATCCCTTTCCTGGCCTGGGATTCCTTGCAGAACAACTAGGTCCAGGTGTCTTCCCAGGGAATACTTGGGATTACTCTGTTTCTCCAGAAATATGATCCACATCTTTCAGTGGTGAATCTCATCCAGGGACAGTTCAGGGATGGACTTCATTCATGCCCAGCGACCCCAGCTCAGCTCTCCCTCCTGCCCAAGCCTAACTCGCCTTCTGACTGCTGCAGATGGTGTTTCACCTCTTCCTGGCTGGTGGAGGTGGGAGCAGGGTTTAGGCATGTTCTCCAAGTCCTACAGAAGACTTGGAACTTTTGAAACCTGAGAGCCTGAAGGAAATGTCTTGACCTGTTTCCAAAGAAGTTGTCACTTCTACCAGTGTTCAAAGCTTCAGCTGGAATTGCAGGTCTCTCTGCTCCAGGCTGTCTGATCATCCCCAGCGGGCTGTAGTTTATGTTTCAGGCACATGTCATCTTCTACTCTGACTTGCTGGAAGAACACTTCCCTCTAGGATGGTTTTTGCCTGGGTGCAGCATCCCAAGGGAGCCTGGAGGCAGAGGCTGGCAGTTGCATCCCATTCAAACCTGTTCCCTGGGCAGAGTTTTCTGAACAGAGGCGAGACTGTGAGCCAGAGCCTTCTGCCAAAACTCCAACCAGATTTCTGCTGCAGGCCTGCTCCTTGGGGACAGAGCCCTCCAAGTGCTGCGCTGTGGGCGGTGGGAGACTCCAGCAGAGCTGGAGACACGTCACTGGGAATCTCACTCATTTGTAGCTCATTCCAGTTGCACAGCTGCCTCCTTTAAACAAAGTTTACTCAATGTTACTTAATGCTTCAGTCATGCCTCTGCCAGGAAGATGTTCAGCTGCAGTGTGTGTGACCTTTACCCACCAAGCTAGTTTGGTCTGGGTCCTTGAGAAGGGTGCCAAACCCACAGGGACTGGGCATGATGGTGGGTTTGGAGCTGGAATGGACTGTTGGGACTTTGGCCCAGCTCTTCCACTGCTCACGCACACTGGGGACAGGGTTCACTGGACCAAGCTGTCCTGGGCTTTCCACAGAGAGTCATTGTCACTCACTCCATCTGAGCCCTTCTTTTTTTTCGGTCCTGCATGCATCCCTTTCTGCTGGCTTGCCGGCCAAGACTGGCAAGGCTGGTTGCTGCTAGGTGGGTGGAGAGAGGGCACCAAGAGGGGACAGTGCTGTTTGGAACTCCACAACTGTGGCTGAAGGTTCTGAACACTCAGGTGAGCATTGCTCCAGTGTGCCCCTTGGCAGTTCCCAGTAGAGGGGCACTGGCAGCTGCCCTGGCCCATCTTTGGTCTGTGGCACCAAGGAGGGAGGCAGGAAAAGGCTGTGATCCGAAGTCTTGCATCATCCAGAGGAAGAAATCACCTTGGGCTGTGCCTCAATTTCCCCACTTGCAAAGGAAGAGAAGTGCTCTGAAAACTTTGACAAAAGCATGCTGGGTCCTCACATCACCTGGGATGTACATGGGCCCTTCTTTTGAGGTTCCAAGGTGCTCCATGGCACTGATGAAGCTTCCCAGGTGTCCAGGAGGGGAGGCTGTAGAGCATATTCCTATAGGATCCTCCCAACTCTCTCAGACAGTCCCTTCATAAGCCTTTTTTGACGCTGAGCTCCCTAGTAGGCCACGCTGGGGTTGACCCCCCTCCCTGTCCCAGCAATGGTGGGAGTGCTGGACAGAGCGGCAGCCAGCAGATTTACAGCCCCGGCGTCTAGACCAGCTCCGACCTGCCTGGGAGGACAGGTACATCCTGGGGAAAGGCAGGGGGCCTGTCTCTGGCCATCTGGCCCTTCATCTTACAACCAAGCAGGGGGAATTTTGCCAAAAAGCCCACTGCAGCACTGTCCAAGGACATGGGAGTGTGTTGGCCATCAGTGCTGCCCACAGCAAGACGCACCAGCTCCCTCCCTTCTGTGAAACAAAGGGATGGATGGGGTCTGAGTGGAATCCTGGCCCCAGCAATGGGTCTGCAAGGAGCTGCTGAATGGCCCCAAGGGGCTGCTCCATCCCAACCAGGGTCTCAAACCCATGGGGCAGAGCTGGGCTGGGCATGTGGGGCTGGGGACAGGCGTGGAAGGACTGGAGAGGCAGAAACCTCAGATGCCCAGACACAAAGGGGTACAAGAGACCACCAAAGGAGCAATCATCTCTGCAAAGGTGTGCAAAAGAAAGGAAGGCAGCTTAATTTGACAGGGCAGGATGCTCAGCTGTGATGCTTAATGGTGCTGGGAGCAGTGGCAGAAGCAGGGGGACATCTGTCTCCCGTGGAGGAGGTGGGAGCTGGTACCAGCCCATATCCTCACCCTGCCAGCAGATGGTGGCTTGTGGCACGTCAGAGGGTGTCTGTGGGGCTGGGCTAAATGGGGCAGCAGCAGGGATGCAGGACCCCACTGGTGACAGGCTCCAAGGGGACAGACCCTGCTGCAACCTGGTTGTCCCCTGCCCGTTGGGCTGGTTGGTAGATGCAGGAGCACCAGGGTGTGTGTCTGGGGTGTGAGAGTGTGTGTGTGTGTTGGCTTCTCAGCTCACTTTCCTGTAATTGCCATTTTATGGGGGATTTAGGGCTGGTGGCAGCACCAGCTGCCGAGTGGAGAGGTCCAGGCACGTGTGTCGCCCTGCAGATGTGTACGCACACGTGCCTGGTGATAAGCATACAGATGTGAATGTGAGGAAAAACGTAAATATATACAATAATTTTCCGCAATTAAGAGATGTTTTAGAGCAGAAAATTTCCATTTTAGGCGTAGGAACATCAATTTTATAAATAAAAGATTTAAATAAACATTAGCATGGACACGTCAACACACACACACACACACACACACACACACGCTCACACACGCACTTAAAATAGGCTCCCACACTATAATTTTAAATAGTACAAAACAAATGAATTCTCCAAATATTGTTTAAACTGGCACGGGGGGTTATGATGTCATCCCTGTAGTAATCATAAACTTGTTTTCCTGTAATAAATATGATTGCTTTTCCCATTAACAGTTTATTAGGACTTTTTGGTCTACACGAGACCAATACCAAACTGTGGCTGGTTTTGATTGCTGAAGACTGCATTAGGTCTCCATCCTCTCTGCTGGCTCACTAACTCTGCTGTCAATAGTCGCTCTTTTTCTTTTCTCATCCTGCTCCTCTGGGGAAATAAAGAGTGGCGCCTCGCTCGCTCGCAGGATCTCCGTTCCTTGCAGCTTGTGGTGGGACCCTGCCCACCGGCCGGCTCCAGCCTGGCAGGACTGGGGCACGGCGCTGGTGGCAGGGAGCCCACCCCAGGCAGGGTTGAGGGGGATGTGGAGGGCATGGTGGCAGCAGGGTGGTGTGGAAGGACCCAGGCTCATGTTCCCCATGCCCCCAGCCAGCATCCTCCCCGAGGCTGGTGCTAACGAGCCCCACTGATGAGGAAGTGCCCATGGTATGGTGAAGATGCCATGTCACCTCGTTGCACCCAGTCAGGGCTGTCACTGCCGGGCACACACACAAGAGTGAGCATCCTCTCCATCCATTAACAGGTTGCCCAGGGAAGTTGTTGATGCCCCATCCCTGGAAGTGTTTAAGGCCAGGTTGGATGGGGCTTTGAGCAACCTGCTCTAGGGAGAGGTGTCCCTGTCCATGGCAGGGGGGGTGGAACTTGATGATCTTTAAGGTCCCTTCCAACTCTAACCATTCTATGATTCTATGATCTCTGTGGTGCCTGATCCTGGCACCTTGACATCTCCACTTGGTGGACGTCCTCATCCTCCTGCTGCAGCCCTAGGGGCTGAGTCCCACCACCCCAACTCGTCTCCTGTTCCTGTGCGCAGCCCTGGAGGAAATGCTGGGAGGCACCAGCTCTGCTCCTGGAGCTGTGTTCATTCACACTTATCAGGCACCAGGACACGGTGTCTCTGAATGACTTAGAATAATATTTGGAAATATCCATCTTAAGTATATTAGCCCACTAAGCCTTTAAGTCTTCACAAGGGCCTTAATTCCGAGGACGCTGAGGCGTGCCTGTGCCAAGGATTTTGCAATGCAGTGACACACAGGCGGCCGGGCTCGTTCCGCGCCCCGTCCTGCTGCCTTGAAAATGGTTAACAAATGTCTTACTGCTGGAAATCTGTTTCTGCTTAGCTGGGAAGCGGTGGGGTTCTGAACCCTGCTTTGTAGCACCCTGCTGGCAGCTTTTGTCATTCTCAGGCTTGGCATATTATTGGAACTATTAAATGATGTTGCATTGCCTCATTGTATTTAGATTTTAAACATATTTGTAAGGCTTTGAAAGAAAAAAAAAAAAAAAGTTGTTCTCATTATTAAAGCAGTGTACCAAATACCTTCTAGTAAATAATCTGTCCCAGAAGTGCTCTGCTCACCCAGAGAGGGCTGGAGAGCAATAAACCAGCAAAAGGGAAGGGAAAAAATAATAATGTGGATGTTACAGGGGTATAGAGCCAGGAGAAGTGGGAAAGCATGGGCTGGTTTCGCTGAACTCTCCATGTGTACAGCCACCCCCGGCAGGGGGTTTGACTCCCACCCAGGAGCCGAGGGCAGATTGCTGAGAGCCTGGCACGGGCCGTAGTCAGCTCCAGAGAGAGTTGATGGGACAAATGGGTTTTGCCCTGTGCCACTGGCTCTGATGTTGCTGGGAGTAGCCAGAGCCTTTGGCGCACAGTGTTTGGCAGTGAGGGATGTCAGAGTCTCCCCGGGGGCTGCTGGGGAGCAGCTTGAGGAAGCGCTGTGCTCTGCTGCCTTTGCTTCTTAGTCTCCCATGTCCGAACAGCTTCGTGGCCAGAAAACAGGGTGAGAAGCTTTCCATTCTCCAGGGTCTCCAATCACAGCCCCCAGGCTGGTTAAAATCAAGATACAGAGCCTTCGTGCCTGCTCACCTGCAGATGTCTCTGTGGAGATGAAGGTAGAGGTGTAGATGTCTGTGTCTGGGAAAGTGTCTTAACCAAGTCACTTTAGCAACTGCTCCCTGCCACTGTCACTGTCTGCTTTATCCATCCTGGAAAACAACCCGAACACAAAGCTCTCTTGCAGATGTCTTTCCAGAGTTTGGCTGGTTCCTTGCAATACCTGAACTTACATCTGCTGACAAGTGTTTCTCCTCATCCATCTGTTTGGAGCAGGTCCCCGAGGGCAGAGTTTGTCTTCTTCAACTCTCTCATTCTGGTGCCAGTGGCCAAAGGGGCTCCGGCAGTGATTCTGGGACACAGCAGGAGAGACACAGCGTGTCCCAGCTCCAGACTCCCTCCCGAGGGAGGGATGAGTTGTGCTGGAAGAGGAATACCACGGGTCACTGCTCGCTGTTTACTTACAGCACCACAAAGCCTCTGTGCCAGCATCCCCAGGCTACAGGGCTACAAAGGCATTGCCAAGCCTTTCCCAGCCCTCCAGCATCAGAGCTAATTACTAGTGATTTGACTAACAGTACTAGCCCGGGCCAAGGATTCGTTAGGTCAATCTTCTAGAAGCTGGGAAAGTACCAAAAAGCAAACAAAACCAAAACAACAACAACAACACAACAAAAAGCCAAGGAGAAAGGAAAAATAGCTGCGATACTGTTGTGATGTCTGTACATGAGTATTTTTGCACTGAAGGAATGCAGATGCATTTTTGCCGTGTTACAGCAGAGTTCTAGACAGACCAGCAACGATGCACTGTAAACAGACCATGTTAAAACACAGAGTTCTCTCTAGATCTTTCTGCAGTATTTTCTCTAAATAGTTATTTTGTAATAGGCATTTTATTTGCTTCACAGAGTTCCTAAATAGTATGAGCCCGCTTTCAGGAACATGCATGCGCTGGCATTTATTTTAAAGGACTCTTTATTCAGTAAGTGCTGGGGCAAGTGATGTCCCCTGCCCGCAGTGCTGTGCTTGTGTGGCAGAGCTGGGGGTCACCAGTCCCCATCCCTGGCTCTGGGAGAGGCTGGTGCCAGCTCAGGATGAGCACAGGGGCCAGCAAAGGAGTGATGGAGAGTCCAGAGCTTCCTGTGTCCAGGCATGGGTCGACATGGACACAAGCCCTGCTGAGGGCTGTGAGGGTCCAAGACCTGTTGAGTCTGGGAGAATCCTATTGCTCCTTCAGTCTGCGCAGTCACCGAGAGGTGAGGTCTCCCTGGGTACCTGAATTGTAAAATAACTACGTGTTTGCCCCAAGGAGAGAGCAAAACCCCAGAGCAACCAACCTCCTCCTCACAAGAGACCATCTCTCCCTGCCCACCGGGGAAGGCAGGTTGTCTCACTGCGTCGCTCAGCCAGTGAAGGGGTTTCAGGTCGATTTTTCCTCCTCCAGTGAACAGGAAAGGGACACACAGGATAGAACAGGCAGAAATATTTGAGCTCAAACCCCTTTTGATTTGTTTCATAGACTGTTAGCCCACGTTTAGGAGGTAGAGCCAAATTCTGTGCTCTGCTGCCCTGTTTGCCCAGAAAAGGTAGACAAATTTCCCTCTAGATTATTCTAGAAGAAATGGGGCTTTTCTGATATCTGATTTCCATCCAAATCAAGGTGATTTGGTTCCTGGGAGACTAGAGCATCCCTTGAAATGATGGCCTGGTCAAATGTGATGCTCCAGAGATAGCAGTTACAGATGAAAGTGGACAGAACACCCAGTGCAGGACAGCTGGAGATCTGTCATTCCCCTCTGAGTTCTCAGCCCCTGAAGGAGTGAGATAGGGTTGTGGCCCTAGGATAGAGGAGACAGCCCCGAAATCTGGAGGCTGAAAGTCAATTACCCATCTGCTTCTCCATGCTGGTTGCATGATCCCATGCCAGAGAAAGTTTTTGAGGAGGGACCGGACCTTGACAGCACCATCTGTCACTTGGCTGGAAGTGGGATGGAGCCAGAAGGAGTCCCGGTGTCAGTGCTGATGCTTCCAGCGAGCTGGAGGATGCACAGAAGTTTGGACATCGCCCAAGCTTTTCTGCCTGCCGTGGGGCACAGAAAAGGTAGCCCCGTGTTGAGCATCGCCGGATTGCTTCATCAAAAAAATCAGTAGGAATTTAGGAATTTCCCCTTGTCTCCCCACTATTGCTTTTTTGGTGAGGAATACCATTTGAAAGCCATCTTCTTTGAGACCTTTTTTTTTTTCTTTTTTCTTTTCAATCCGATTTCTCTGTGGTTGTTCTTTGATTTCCCCCTTCCAAATCTCCCTGTGTCACCAGCAGGCATTCCTTCATGTTTTATAGAAAACAAATTGGATACAAACTACAAAATATTTTGCTTTTGCAAGAAGGGGGAAGGGGAAACAAAAGTTAAATGCTATTTTCTATATCGGCCCCATTTATGGTGCCTAGTTTTACCCATTGTGTAAATCACAGCTCATTTACCCAAGCAATGTAGATGGAAACCCAGCACTTTGGGCTGGGCGAAACTGTTTGGGTTTGGAGATCACGCTATGTAATTGTATGCAAAAGGAGAGCTTGCCATTGCGGTTACCAGCTCCGAATGGGAATGGTATGAATAGCCAAACTTTTCATAGGCGTTGTAAATTGTGTTTCCACAAACCAACTTCCAGGAATAACAGCATGCTTTTCTAAACGATGTTTGTTTGCTCTCTGCACCCCTTCCAGCCCTCCCCCTTCTCCGTTCTGCTTTTTATTCTTTTATTCATTCAAGTGATGAAAACTTTGGGAATATTTTGGTGACTTTCACAGACATTTGTGATTTTTCCTCCTGAACTGCCAAAGTAAAAGTTGGCCCGGACCAGCTGAGGCACTTCCATTGGGATTTGAGGATGGTAAATCAGGAAAAAGCAATAGTATAGTGAAATCTTGGTTAGAAATGACAATGCCATTTCCCCCCTTGCAATGAACGGAAAGACAGAAATAACTTCAGGAAAGACTTGCCTGCCTCCACAAAGCCGGCTGGAATTTGTAGCAAACCCAATGCCTTTCTCCTCTTTCCCCTTTGCACAAGCACCACATTTTGCTTGTTAGCGAGTCCTGGACACGAGTCCTTGGTACTTTATCTGATACGAGAAGCGGAGCAGCTGCTGGACGTGACTTCCAGTAATGGCCCACCTAAGTTGTGTGAAAACTGGTTCTCTACAGGAGTGGGGGCAGGATCATACAAACTCTGATTCTGAATCATTCTTGGAGCCGTTCCTGTGTAGGCCACACTTGCAATGAGGCTGTTTGCGGACCTGACTCCCAACAGTCTGTAGCTGAGGACTATTGTTAGCAGCAGTTCAGTTCCATAACGCTGACGAGACCTTGCTGTCAGTCTCTGCACAAGGAGAGGACCCTCTACGAGGGCTCCTCCACCTGCCCCCAGCACCGGGGTGCTGGAGATGGGTCTCCTGCTGATGTGCTCATCATTGTGCTTGATCTGCCCGGGAACAAATGTGGTGGTTTTCTGGCTTGTTATTCACCACAGTTGTCAATGACCAACCTGCTCTAGTGAGAGGTGTCCCTGCCCATGGCAGGGGGGTTGGAACTTGATGATCTTTAAGGTCCCTTCCAACTCTGACCATTCTATGATTCTATGATCTAGAGCAACACTGAACCCAACATTACTGACTGGTGCGGTGCAGCGGTTTGAAGCTCTGTCTTAGCCTGTGGTGGAAGTGCTGGAATCTGCTTTTTCTCCTGACCCTACCAGCTAATGAAGGGAACCTAGACAGGACAGTGGCTGGCTAGAAGAGACAGGATGGTCATGATGTTGAAAAGAGGAGTATCGGTTTGGAATGAAGTAATTGGTAGGATTCTTCAAAGAAGCACTGAGCTCTCATACTTTTAAATTACTTTAAATAATAGCTTTGCCATAAAAAGAGAATCATAGAATGGTTTGAGTTTGAGGGAACCTTAAAGACCATCCAGTTCCACGCCCTGTCCTGGGCAGGGACACCTCCCACCAGACCAGGTTGCTCACAGACCTATCCAACCTACCCTTGAGCCCCTCCAGGGATGGGACAGCCACAGCTTCTCTGGGCAACTTAGACCGGGATCTCACCACCCTCACAGTGAAAAATTTCTTCCTAATATCTAATCTAAATCTAAATCTCTTCAGTTTAAAACTATTACCCTCTTGTCCTATCGTTACACTCCTTGATAAAGAGTCCCTGCCCAAGAGTTCCTCCAAGAAGGAGCATGAGGGAGAATTCTGTGTAAAGAATATGAGGATTGTCACCTCCCAGGAGCTGAGGGATGGAGGATCTGTCCCCTCAGGTGGGACTTGAGGGCTTGACTTGTTCGGACAACCCAGAGCAAAAGCTGTCAGGGGTTGTGACTCCAGAATAGAAACAGAAGGGGACAACCCTGGGTGCAGATAGGGCTACTGAAACTGTGGGAGATTGCCATCACAAGAAAATCTAGTCATGAACACTACAGGGGAGGAGGTTTTTTCTAGTCATCAAGGCAGGAATTGGCAGAAAAGCTTCCAAAGATGAGAAATGAGGAACAAACACAAACTCATGCCACAGAGCTCATCATAGCAAGGACTAGACTTGAGTGGAGACCTGCTGTATCCCATGAATCCCAGGGCTGTGAAGATGCTGTGTTTCAGAGGAAAAGGATCCCAGGGCTGGGGCTGGGCTGTCACAGACAGAGCAGGTCACACTAGTTGTGCTGACCTTGGACAATCCCCACTGGAGGGTACAGTGAGCCAGCAGTCCCATTGCTGTGACATGGTACCAGGCACCCAACAATCAGATTGGGACAGATTCTCCCTTGAAGTCAGACCCCGACAAGCTGGACTATCCTCCCTTTTTAGTCCTGCTTCAGGGACTTTATGGGTAGGATGATACTACCAGGAGCAAGGGGTTTCTGGGACCAGACACAATCTGGTGGCTGAGAGGTCAGTGGGGTGCACAGGACAGATCTCACCAAGGAGTCATGGTTCCTTTCCCAGAACTTCTTCCGTGTAAGCTTGGAAATACTGATTTAAATCAGAAATAGATCCCTGCTTTTAAAAAAGAGAAACTTCTCCTATATTCACAAATCCTCAGGACACAGGGCCTTAAATGAAATCCCCTAACATCAGACTGGGTGGTCAGAGCCTTCCTGTGAGGTGGTGAAGGTGCCCATGGCACCTGGTGCTGGCTGGGGCAGGGGACAGAGCCCAAGAGGAGCAGCCCAAGCCCTGACAGTGGCAGGAGCAGCGTGTGGCAGTGGGTGAGGAACGCGTCTGTGCTCCCTCCGGCAGAGTTGCCCCCTGGCAAGCCCAGCCGCCCGCAGACACGATGCTTTCCCCTTTGCAGAAGAAGTCAATGCATTGCCTGGGGGACTGTGGACTGGCAACTTCATACTCTCTGGTGAATTGCCCTGCTAGAAAACCCAGTCCTATGCATGTTTCCATTTCTATACCCATTGGTATAACATCAGGTCCTGGGAACGCTCCCCCCTCCTGCACTCTTTCAGGGGGTATCGATGTTTCCATTTAATGTGGGGTTTTTTGCCCTCACTGAGGAATTTTACAAATAGTTTGTTTATTGTGTCAATCTCTGCCTTTGTGAGCAGAAGAGGGAGCATCTGGAGAGCATCATGAACTCTTGGCATGGATGCTCCGGGGAGGCTGTGCTCCCCCCAGCGTGAGAGAATCAGCCCTTCCCTGCTCCTCAAAGCCCCCATCACATCCTCAGATGGGGTCCTGCCTGAGCACATGGTTCTGCTCCCAACGATGCGGGAGGCGATGGCGGGGTGTAGGGACAACCACGTTGGCTCCGCCGGTGGGGAGTTTCTTGCCTTTCTCTGGAGCCAGATTCTCCTTGTGGATTCACCTGCCTGCTTCACACAGGAGGAGGAGGAAGGTCTCCTGATGTCTCCGCTCTCCTGGGAATCGTCTTGCTTGATGCAGGAGATAATGGCCTGTCTCTTCACGTGTCTCAGAGCAACGCGGGGCTGTTGTGCCCACCCACCCTAGGGATTCAACAGAACATCAGCCTACAGCTGTGGCATTGAGCCTGCTTTCGAGCAGTATCTTCACCTCTGCGTCAGCTGGGAATTTTCCATCACAATAGAGTTTTGTTGGGGGGGGGTGAGGGGATAAAAACGAAAGAGTTGATTAATAAGAAGGAAAATGTTGCATAGGAATGCATCAGTTCCAGTTAAAGTCTTATCTGGAAAGGTCACCAGAGTTTGGGAAGGAATGTCTCATTAAGGCAGAGGCAGACCACCCTGCAATCACCGATCACCTACTGGTCAGGACACAGCTGGGAGGGGGAAAGACGGCAAAGTAGAGACTTGACCCCAGTTCCTCGTGTCCCAGGAGAGCACAGCGCTCTTTACACTCCAGGACAAGCACATGCCTTCTCTGTCTTGTTGGAGCTGCTCAATTGTGTACAGTTAATTAATATTCATTAAGACGAAGGGAAAGTTGGATTGCAGTCTGCTCGTTAAGGTACTGACTTGGGCTCAAATTCAAGTGATTATTCCTTTATTTATGCTGTGGAAAGTTGCAGTGGGACAAGCTGTACAAACCCTGGTGATTCAAGTGCTCAGCTGGGGTCTGGGGGACTTCCAGCCAAGTCCCCCTCAGCCAGCGCTGGAGAAGATCGTGGCCCTCCTTCCCACACCCCAACTGGTTGCGTGCCACCGCGATCCATTTGGGAGTGTCTTTGGTTTTTCATGGAAATTGCTCTCGCGGTTTTGGTTTGCTCCCGGTGTGGGATGGGAACATTTTCTGATGCTTTTAGAGGTTTTGTTGGAATGGCGATGCTCTTCCTGCCCAGCTCCTGCTGCGAGTGCTGGCTCTGCAGCCAAGGTGAGGGAGCAGTGTGATGGTGCTCAGAGACCTCAGCACATCATGTGCCCGGAGAAGTTTGCACCAAGCAATGCCACAGCCCTGCAGCAATCCCCTGCCCTCGGCAGGGATGGCACATCCCTTCCTGGGGAGCCCCAGTTACAACTGGAGACCTCAGCTCTGGTCAGGGTGGCAGCCAGTCATGGTGGATGGGGACACCTGAGCTGGCAGGGAGATGCCCATGGAAGGAACTCCAGGGCTTGAAGAGCAAGCACAGCCCTGCTCTGCCTGGTGGCCAGCATGCATCATGGGGCAGGTTTTTTTCCCCCACTCCATTAGAGAGCCTGCAGAAAACTGAAACCCCAGGGCTGTGCCATATGGGGCACCGCTGCCTCCTCTGTGGTGGATTGGAGATGGAAGCTATGACCTTCTCCAGTGCTTTGTGTGGTTGAAATCTGGGGGGTGCTTTGCCCCTGTCCATGGGTACCAAATGGTTGTTACTCAGTCAGAGCGGAGGCTGCCACCAAACGAAGGGGCATCTAAGCCCACAAATACATCTATCAGTGCCCGATGTTGACTGACTCCACAGTCATGCTGGTGGAGTTGCATATCCTGGGAGGCCATCAGACCTTGTGCCCAGCTCAGACTGGAAGCACTGGTTTGTCAGGGAGTGAGCTACAAACCCTACGTGTTCATTTCCATGTCCCAGACTGACAGTAGAGATGTCTTCCCATGGGCTGGGCCTGGTAGACATGAACAGTAGATGAACCACCTCCCCTGAGACCCTGCTCCAGTTTGAAGTGATCCGGTTGAAGGTGGTTTATGGCTCAGTGGCTCCATACTCACCAGATTCTAACAAGTTCCAGGCAGATAGCTGGATGTAGAGCTCAAGTTCAGCTCCACAAGAGGCATGCAGGGATATCTAGGTGATGAATTTGAGGAACATACTGAAGAAGGCATGAGGGTGCCTGTTTGTGCTCAGAGGTGGGTTGTGTACCATTCCTCCCTGCACAAGGATGTGCATAACCACAGAGACAGCCTGTGCCCTGCCAGGAGAGCTGGTCACACTTTTCTGCCAATTCATCTCAATGGAAACTTTCCATAGGAACTAAATTTGTTTAGAAAAACCATTGAAATGAAACATTCTGCTGATGTCAAGATGTTTGGCTTTAAGATTAGCTGGTGAAATGCTCTGATTTTTTGTTTTGACTTTTTGTTTCTATATCCTACTGACTTTATTATTCCAGTATACCTCATAAAAATAAGAGGTAAAAGAAAAGAAAAAGAAAAAGAAAAAAAAGCAAACCAAATTACTTCAATTGGCCCTAGTGTCATTCTTCAAATTACACGTGACCGGCCAGTTGAAAATTTGTTGTTTTCATCCTGATTAGAGACAAAATCAAATCTCTGAATGGCAGAATTTCCTTTGAAATGGGATTATGACCTTGCAAGCTCAAGCCACAAGTGTGCACCCCTCCCTTGCTTTGCCTATGGATCAGACCCAGGAGGGGGCTGGTGTGGGTGATCCCCCCGTCCTCAGGTGAGCACTGATGTCCTCAGAAGTTCTCCCTTGCTTGCTCCTGAAACAACACCTGCGGATGCTCAGTGAGCTGTCAGCACACCTGGTGTGACAAGGAGTAGCCTCCATCCTCAGAATCACAGAATCAATTTTCATGGTTGGAAGGAACCTCAGAGATCATTGAGTCCAACCATACACACACACCAAAAAAAATCCCCAAAAACCTACCACCACAAGAAAACCAAACCCCACAAAACAAATCACCCAACCTAACAATCTTGGCCACTAGAGCATTCCCTGAAGTGCCACATCTACACCCTTCTGAAATACCTTCAGGTATGGGGACTCCACCACCTCCCTGGGCAGGCTGTTCCACTGCCTGACCATCCTCTCAGTGAAGTCATTTTGCCTAATATCTAATCTGAACCTCCCCTGCTGCAACTTCAGTCCATTTCCTCTGGTCCTGTCCTTATTCCCTTGGGAGAAGAGGCCAACATCGTAGCTGTAGAGGGCATAGAGGTCTCCCCTCCTCTTCTTCAAACTAAACATGCCCAGTTCCTTCAGCCTCGCCTCACAGGACTTGTTTTCCAGACCCCTCACCAGCTTGGTGGCTCTCCTCTGGACACACTCCAGCTCCTCAATGTCCTTCTTGTAGTGAGGGGCCCAGAACTGAACACAGCACTGGAGGGGAGGCCTCACCAGTGCCCAGGACAGAGGCACCATCACCCCCCTCCTCTCCATTTGCACCCACTCCCCTGGATGCTCGGCAGTCCTACCCACCAGTGCCAGGCGCTGGGCGTCATTCCTGGGTGTCTGATATGCTCCGCTCCTCTGGCTGGCCATGGGCATGTTCTCCTGCCACACACCAAGGAGGGTTCTTCTAAGAGGTTGGTCTGAAGGCTTTCTAGGCAGAAGACACTAGTACAGCATCATCTAAACAACCCACGGGACCGTTTCCATTTAGTTGAAGAGACTGACATAACGCTGCTGACGCAGTTTGCTGGAGGCAGTGAGGAGCTTTGGGCTTTGGCTTCTTGCTGCCAGGTTGTGCTCTGTCTGAACCTTGTGGGCAGAGGCTGCGGGGTGTCGCAGAGCAGGGTGTCACAGTGCAGGGTGTCACAGAGTGGGGTGTCACAGCCCGTGGCATCGCAATGTGGGGTGTTGCAGAGTGGGGTGTTGCAGAGTTGGGTGTTGAAATGCAAGGGGATGTCACAGTGCAGGGTGTCACAGAGCTGGGTGTCACAGTGCAGGGTGTCACAATGCGGAGTGTAGCAGAGTGGGGTGTCACAATGCACCGTGTCATAGAGTGGGGTGTCACAGAGTGGGGTGTCACAGAGCAGGGTGCAGGCTGGCGCTGCTCGGCAGCTCCACATTGCATCGGGGTGCAGAGCTGTGGGAGGGAGCAGCGTGTGCCCACACCAGGCTGACGTAGGGCAGAGCACCTAGCACTGAGCTGCCCTGCACCCCGTTTGCATCCTCGTTCACCTCTGCACTAATCATTCCTGAGCAAAACCCATGGGGAAACAGCAGCAGAGACACTTTGGGATGGCTTCTGTGAAACCTTTCCAGGTGCTTTTTAGCTCAGGGTCCACTGTGCTTGGTCGAAGCCTTTCCTTTGCCGTAGGCTGAGCTCACCAGCACCCTGAGAAGAAGCCACTCCTCTTGGGATGCTGGAGAGCAACTCCAGCCACTCTCTCAAAAAAAGCTAGAGGTGCTTTTAATTGGTTGCCACGCAGAGAGGAGCAGTCAGTTAATTCATGGCTGTATTCTCTATTCATCTTCCCCTTGCAGACTGAGGAAACAGCCTCTGCCCTGAAGCTGTTGCACTTGTTGAAGCAGGAGTTTGCAGACAGCTTGTTAACAGCTCTGCTGGGGAAGGGTTAGAAATGACTTCCAGGATCTGAAGGGAGCTACAGGAGAGCTGGAGAGGGACTTTTTGTCAGGGAGTGTGGTGATAGGGCAAGGGGTAATGGTTTTAAATTGGAAGAGGGGAGATTTAGATGAGATATTAGGAAGAGATTCTTTGCTGTGAGGGTGGTGAGACACTGGAACAGGTTGCCCAGGGAAGCTGTTGATGCCCCATCCCTGGAGGGGTTGAAGGCCAGGCTGGATGGGGCTTGGAGCAACTTGTTCTGGTGGGAGGTGTCCCTGCCCATGGCAGGGGGCTTGGAACTGGACGATCTTGAAGATCCCTTCCAACTCTAACCGTTCTATGACTCTGTGATGCTATGACTGCCAGTCCCTTCTGCCTAATGAGGTTGGGTCAGCAACATCTGGAGGCAGCCCTGTGCCCTGCAAACCTGTCACAGTGTCAGGTCTGGCTCTTTTCAGAACTGGTTTCTGTCCTCTGAGCAGGAAGTATGTGTGGTTTCCTCCCAAGGAAGGTCAAGCACCTGCTGCTTGCCCCAGCCTGCATCATGCCACTGTGGTGGGGAACCTTCCTGCTTGGAAGAGCTGGATTTTGGACTTGCATCCTTCAGCAAAACACACTGACTGGTGATCCACTGGCCGTCAGGGTCTCTTGGTGACCCTTGGAGACAGCTAGCTGCCTTCAGAAGGCTTGGATAGGCAAGTTGACAGGTCTTATGTGTAAAAGCTGAAGGCTGATGACCCCTAGAGTCGGCCTAGGAAATACATTGCTCCCTGAACAGCTCCCGCCTGTGGCTGTCGGTGTCCACCGGCTCCCATCCTGGGATGCTGTCTGGTGACCTTGCCCTCCTGCTCCTCCCTCACCTGCAAAGAGCACCCTGGCCCAGCCCAGCTCCCACCCTGTTGTGGGATGATTCCTCAAGAGCTGTTGCAGTTTATCCATTGCTAAGAGACTGAGAAGAGCCCTTGGGGGCAACACCTCTGCTGCCCAGCTTTCCCTGGAAAGCTGCTGGGTGGACCTGACACATCACTGGGCAGCCCAGTCCCTTGCTGTCTTAAGGAAGGATGGGTCCAGGACGGGCTACTTGAGACAGGGCAACCTCCATTGCCCTAACCCAGCACAGACCAGCCAAGAGGAGAGCCAGGAGAGGCCTGATCCTGCACGCACTGATTGCAGGGCACCCAGGGACGGGGTGAGGAAGGAGGAAAGGAAGGAACTCCACACTCGTGACATTGCTGCAGAAAGAGCTCAGCCCCAGGCAGGATCAGATCCAGGTTCTATAGCTTTTCCATATTCACAGAAGGGACACCCCCACTGCTCTGGCAGGGCAGGGACCTCCCAGCAGCCAGTGACCCCGGGGAGACCACCTTGGCTTTACCTGGGTTGGATTTACTGAGCAGCCCCTGGCATTGCTGATGCAGAGACACCCCACTAGCCATAACCTAGCTTTTAGATCTCAGCAAAAGAGTCCTTTTGGTCAGAGTGGATGGAGAGTTGTCTTCTTGTTGGAAGTAGTAGACCAGACCAGGGGTAATTTTCTCATTAGTATAATGGGACATCCAAGTCCTGCCGTCTCTGATCAGTAGCTCAGAGAAATCTGTGATACTCTGGTTCTCTGCCAGGTAGTTACCCAGTCTCTGCAGTGTAGATACTGATTTATTGCACTGCCACATGGCTTTTACTTTCAGTAGAGAAAAATGGGGTCAAGTGGGGTCAGAAGCAGCATAACATTCCACCTACAAAATGCCTATAATATCTTGCAGCAAGGGGTTCCCCAAGTTAATTGCCTGATGAATGCGTATGTGTCCATGTGTGCAAGCAAGCACGTGTGTATTTTTGTGAAAATGTGCTTTGTCAGTTTTGGAGACACCAGTTGGACTTAATCTTGAATGAATCACATTAAATCAAGAAGCTTCTGGCGTGGTGCTGCCTTGGGAATGGCTCAGCCCGAGGCCAGTTGCTGTTTCTGATGCACGGCCTGAGCGACGCTGAGCTCTGAGAACAGCCCTCGACCAGAGACCAGCCCTGCCTCTGGAGCGTGTCCCATGCAAACAGGCTGGAGAGACAGGAGTGTGGCTCTCAGGAGGGGACTGGGAGACATTAGGAAAAAAACCCTTGCATGCAAAGAAAACATGTTGTGCAGAAATAATTAGTTTTCCATTAAATCTTTCTGATTTTTAATCAAGAAGTGAATGGGCTGCAACTGCAGTTTGGTCCCTCATTACACATCCCCTGGCAGCTGAACTGCTTGAATGTCCCCTGTCCCCATCCCTGTCCTCCTCCAGGGGCTGTCCCTGCCAGTCAGCCTCACCTGTGAGACTCCCTGGCCAAAGACAAGCTCAGCATGGGAGCGTGCCGAGAAAAAAACACAGAGGTTTTGCTCTTCAATCATTTCCTGGGAATCAAAACTTTCTGTAAGAACTAAGGGTTTTAAGTAACTTCATTTTATTCCTGAGGGCTGGACAGGACTCACAGAGTCTTGCAGGAGGAACTGGCTGGGCTGGGAGTTGGCTCACCATGGGGGATAAGATGGGAGGTTTTGGAAAAGGTTGAGGTTGGGACCAGGGCTGAGATGGAACAGGATAAACCTGCAAAAGAGTCTGTTTGACATGTGCTGCAGGTGTGGGAGCTGAACTTCATGTACTTTGAGGTCTCCTCCAGCCTGCGATCCCAAAACTCAGGTCAGGATTGTGAGCAGAAGATCCTTTCTCCTTCTCCAGGTGGTCCTGACAGGGCAAGGAGCTCTGCCAAGTGGTGGTAGACCTGAGGGTGTCCCCAGACCCTTTTCTTTGTGAACTGTCCAAGTCACAAGTGCACCAGGGGTCTGTGGAGGCAGTGCTTGGCTGGCTGGGGAGTGACCATGTCCCCAAGGATCATCTCCCTTTGAGGGGTGAGGTGACTCCACCTGCATGGAGGGAGGCACTGCTGGCTGCTCCTGGGGTCCCCCAGAAGCTCCCCATGGCTGAGACATGGGGACACTTGGGCACAAGCACTGCAGGAACAGTTTTTTGTTTCCAGTGTCACCATAGCACATGGGGAGGATGGAGAGCAGATTGTCAGGGTGATGGCATTGGTGTCATTAGCTACAGGGGCATTGTCAGACAGGGGACATGATCCTGGACAGTTGTGTGACACAGTTCACCTGTTGTGAAATCCCACCTAGCTCTGACATCCACTGCCATACACGTGGGCACAGCCCTGGTCCAGGGGACCATGGGAACAGATCTGCCACCACTGTCCCCACCCTACACATGCTGGCACAGCACCCTAGGCCAGGCCACGATGTGGGGACAGGCTTGTCCCCTTCACGCTGGGGTGGGCACGGGTGGGCTGGGGTCTCGACAGATCCAGCAGGAATTTTGCCCATGACATCAGTGGAGTGGAGACTTTGCGTCGTTCTATTTAAAGAGATTATCTGGAGCAGCCCTTGGCAGCCCTGCAAGGGTGGGATGCCAGATTTTTTTTCCCCAAATTAGAGGTGAAATGTGCCAGTAGAAATGCAGTGAGAGCCGAGCTCTCTGCTTCCCAACGGGCCGGCTAGTGGCGAGCTGCTTATCGACATCCATCGCTCAGGGGAATTAGGGAGATGCTGACACCTCATCTACCACCCCACTCCTGGCCCTGCACCTACCCCAAAAGCACCTGTGATGCTTTTGGTACCCATAATGTCCTCAGCACATCAGGTCATGGTGTGGAAAGCACTTGGCTTTCTCATCTTTCCCGAGGCCTGGCTGTGTCTTCACAAGGAAAGTGAAAGAAAAAAGAACAAACTCAGAAAAGAAGTGAAAAAAAAAAAAAATTCCAATTAAAATATGCTGGGAACTGGGGCTGAGATGTTTGATGTCACTGTATTTTTTTCCCCTCTTCAAGGCATATTTGTTTTCCCCAGAAAATGTCTAGGAAAATTGGGCAAGACAGGTTTTGTGCCATGGGAGCATGTGGCCAGAGAGGACTGATGGGTGCTCAGTCCTTGGTGTCAGGGTTCCTCATGGGGCTCCTCATGTAGGAGTTTTGGGCTGTTTGGCATTTTCCCTTGGGTGCTGCTGTGGAGAACACATGGAAATGGCTTTATTTCCATGCTCATTTACTTATTTGCCTTGCCAGCAGATCCAGAGAGGTGATTCTGACACTCTCCTCTGCTCGGTTGAGACCCCGCCTGGAGCGCTGTGTGCAGGGCTGGAGCCCTCAGCATACGAAGGACATGGACCTGATGGAGCGGGTCCAGAGGAGGGCCATGAAGATGATCAGGGGGCTGGAGCACCTCTGCTATGAGGACAGGTTGAGGGAGCTGGGGTTGTTCAGCCTGGAGATATTAGGAACAAGTTATTTGCTCTGAGAGTAGTGGAACACTGGAACAGGTTGCCCAGGGAGGTGGTCGAGGCCCCTTCCCTGGAGATATTCAAGGTGAGGCTGGATGAGGCCCTGGGCAACCTGGGCTAGTTGGGGGTGCCCCTGTGACTACAGGGAGGTGGGACTAGATGACCTTTGGAGGTCCCTTCCAGCCCAGCCCATTCTATCATTCTATGATTCATTATTGTTAGAAAGATGTCTAATTGCATCACTGAAGTTTTCATGCTTTATATGCACAACTAAAATTTTAGAAGCACTTCGATGCAAAACTGCTGTTTCCTTAAGTAGATTTGTTTTATTCTTATGTTTTATTTCATTTTTGATCTCATAGTATTCCATTAGAATCATAGGCATTGTATTGTTACCTTTGGTATAGTAATCAGACCATATGAAACTTACTTGTTTAAGTTTTGATGCGGTGAACGTCCAGACTTCTACACGTTAATTTAGTGAGAATCAGAAGAAAATTCTCAGTGTTGACATCTCTGATGGGTGGAAATTTCAGTGTTCCTGTGCTTGCCTTCTTGCAGCCTGATTTACTGGTACTCTTGATCTGCCAGGGTATAAGTCATTAATCCCTGCTGTAAATTAGTGTAGGGGAAGTTTGGAATCGACCTGTGCGCCGTAACACGTGTAAACCAACCACTCTTCCAGATGCCTGTTGTGCTAAACCCCACATTAGCACTTCCTTTTCTCTCTGTATCAACAATAAAGCAAGGTTTATTTTGCGAGGAAAATTATAAACACTCAGCCTAGAAGAGGGAAGATGCTCATCTGTGTGGCTGAGGGGAGCAAACCTCCTCCTTTACAGATATGAGAGCATCATCCTTAGGTCCCGCTCAGGGTCAGCCTTTTCGAATCAAACAGCAGCTGGCACCGTAAAGCCAGGGAAGGGAGACCCTGACATGGATTTGGAAAGCGTTTGTAGGAATCCTCTGCACAGCCCTGCTGAGATCCCATCTCTTGTGCAAAGCTAAATGAAATGATGAGATGCTGACAAGCCTAAAGGTCAGACGAGCTAAAAGTGGGAAGAGCAGCTGACCAGAAAGGTCACTGTGAATAGGCAAATGCTTGAAGAACCATGGAAGTAGATGAGATGTAACTGCCTGTGGCAGCACAGCTGAGAGCCCCACAGTGAATACAACTGGAGGAAAATGTGGGCTGGATATCAGCAAAATCCTGTCTTCCGGGCAGCAAGATCTATGGGAGCAGCGTGGTTTCCCAGGGGACAGAGCGAGAGCTCTATTGCTGGAGTAATTTAAAATTGGATGGGACAGAGTGCTTGGGAACATGCTGCAGAGGCTAATTGTGGGGCTGGGACTGTGTGAAAATCTAGCGTGCATGGAAAATAAATGTTTGCTGCAGAGGGGTGAATCTGTGATCGGTCGGTGGTTCGAGGGTTTGCGTAAGTAGAGAAGGAGAGAGGTTTTGGGTCTGGGGGAGGTGACGTGCACAGGGTGCTGATTCCTGCTGAGCCCCAGGGCCACCAGGAATATGGCAGTCCCCTGGGGCAGGGCCCAAGGGGCTCCACTGCTTCTTATGCCACCCTGGGGAGAGGGTCTCTACTGTCCCTCCATCTCCCTCCTGGTGGTATCCTGGCCCTTCTGTGCCAGGGAGGAATTTGGAGGGCTTTTATTATCCGGGGAGATGGCGTGGTCCTTATCCCGAGCTCAGCTCCCACCCCAGTCCTGGCAGCCCCCCACACCAGTGCCCATAGCAAGGTTTCTTGTTTGCCCCACACCATCACCTTCCTCCTACCAAGCAGCGCTGCCCCGGGTCTGCTTCGGTTGTGAGGGACACATGGCACTCCCTTGGTCCATAAGGGAGTTGTGGCACTCCCTTGTGTTGTGAGGAACTTGTGGCACTCCCTTGGGCAGTGAGGGACTCCTGGCACTCCATTGGTCCATAAAGGACTTGTGGCACTCCCTTGGTCAATGAAGGACATGTGATACTCTGTTGGTCCACAGGGGACTTGTAGCACTGCCTTGAGCCCTGAGGGACACATAGCACTCCCTTGGACTGTGAGGGACACGTGGCACTCCCTTGGGTTGTGAGGGTCTGGTGGCACTCCCGCGGGTGATACCCAGCATGGATGGCTGCTCTGCTTCCCCAGCTGCTCTGTGGGCTGCTCCCCCGTGGATGAGGCTCCACAGCGTGCCGTCCCTCGGCTGTGATTTACAGCACCCTGCCCAGCCCCACTAACCTCTGTGCTCCTCTTTCAAAACATCATAATAAACAAGCGGAGCCGGGAAGCGCTGGTGGAGCTGCAATGCCGGGTGATGGTAGTGGCCAAGCCCTGGCCCTGCGTGCTGGGAGGGAGGGGGGGCTGCATGCCAGCCTTGCTGGGGGGTGATCTGGTGGATGCAGAGACCTCCCCCTGCCCTCTGCCTGCAGCAGAGCTGTGTCACCACGGCTGAAGTCAGGCTCAGTGTAGGCTCTGTAACCGAGGAAGCACCTCTGTATACCATGCAACGGGCTGCTGGCACCCACTGGGTCACTTCTGATGGCTTCAAACCATCGTATCCTGAGTTCTGGAAGGGTACCTTACACTAACCCACATGGGGCACCCTGTAGCACAGGGTTTAGACCCCTCGTGGTCCTGCCCTGCTAGCTCTGGGCTGCATGCGAAGCTCCTACCGTGGGATCTCCTCTATGGAGACCAATGGGAGACCATCCCACTCTCTGCCCCTGCCTCTGCCCCACCGTGGAAAAGAAAGGGTCTTTTAGTGTCTCCCAGGCACCTGCAGCCCTGGGCCAACCTCCTTCGGTGGCACCTTGCAGTGGGTCTGCGGGCTTGCCTTTGGCAGCATTGCCCTCCTGCCCCACAGATCTGGAGATCCAGCTGGGTCAGAGCCTGCTCATGCACATGTCTCCGGGGCAGGTGTAGGTTGTGGAGTGTAATTGAATCTGCCAGGGATGTGGGTTGTGCCTTCCAGCTGTTCCTTACCGGTGTGCTGGTGCCAGCTCTCTCCCCAGTCTCTTGGGCTCTCTTCTCCTGGAGAGACTCTTCTCCACCCCTGTAAGGGACTCTCTGCACACCGCTTTGCCTGGGGACAGCCCTGCCCCAGGCTGTGCTCAGGCTGCCAGGCATGGGATGTACCCTCTACTTCTCCTGGTTTCACCCCAATTCATTCCTCCATCAGAACAACCTCTTCCAGAGCCTCCTCCCGCACTGACCCTTCCATGTTAGAGCTGGAGCCCACGGGCCACCTTGCTGGTGCTTTCCCACTGTGGCTGCCTCTTGGGGTGGCGTGGCAGTGCTCGGGACAGTCTGCTGGGACCAGTCCCCTCAACAAGCTCGACGCTTGCGGGCAGAGTGATTTCCTCACACATCCCCATCCCCACAAGACACCCCCTCTCCTAGGCCTTGCAGAGTTAAAAATAGAGCCTTGCTTATGGAAAGTTCATGCTGGATAAGAGACTTAGCAGGACGCTGCTGAGATCCTCATCTGAACATAAATCAATTGCTGCACTCCAGGCGGACTGGGCAGGCAGGAGCAGGACGTGCCCCCGGAACACAACGTGTCTTCTCTAATTAAAAAAGAGACCGTTTGGTGAATGCGCTCCGTTTTCTCTTCATCAGTGGGAGATGAGGGCAGCTGGCAGG
The DNA here is from genome assembly GCA_013400375.1 of Thinocorus orbignyianus. NCBI lineage: Eukaryota > Metazoa > Chordata > Aves > Ciconiiformes > Thinocoridae > Thinocorus > Thinocorus orbignyianus. Next base: position 187,876 of record VXBW01005829.1, on the reverse strand, counting down.
TTATTACACCCAGGCTCTGGCTGGGCTTGGCCACCAGTGGGCTGGACATAGCTGATGGACCACTGTCCTTCTCCTGGCTGCGGGCTCTACTCGGGGGGAGATGAGATCCCAGTAGCTGCTTGGCACCCATGGTGGCGTTTGTCACCTTTTGTTCCTTGTCTCTGGCTGCTGCTCCCCCTCGCAAGCACAGGTTAGGATCCTCAGCCGTGGACTTCAGCAGGGTCCACGGTGGGGAAAAAGCTTTGGTGATGTTCTCTGCCAAATTCTCTTTCCTCCCCGTGTGACACCGTGGGTGGCTGGGGTGCAGTGGGAGAGGGGTTAAAGCAGTCTCCGGTGTGCTGGGGGCGGGTACTCGAGCCACTAACAAAGAATAGTAATGAATGGAAAAAGTGAAGTGTTTTTTTCCCTAAAGCAAACAGCTCGGTCAGATTAGAAGCTCGGAGTGCGCTTTACCCAACTATTAATACATTCCTCGCTCATCTCAAACTAAACAGCCGCGCTGAGCTCCAAGTTCATAAAAACAGCATCAAATCCATGAGAACACAGTACATTTATAGTGTCAGCCAGTAAAACTGCCTGCTGGAGGTGATGGCACTCTGGCTCCCTGCCGGCTGGGGAGGGCCAGGCTGGGCCAGGCAGGAGGAAGCCGGGCAGCCCCGGGCGAGCAGACCCCTGCCCTCCTCAGCAGAGACCGCTGGCAGATGTGGGGGGAGCTGGGAGAAGCCCCTGACACTGCTGTGCTGGAGTCACCCTGCTTAAAAATACTGGAACACGCCACGCTGGGGCTGTCAGGACCTGAGGTTTGTGTTTGTGGTGGCCAGTCCATGCTCTGGGACCTGCAGGCACGTCAGACAGGCTCAGTCTTCCCTGCAAACACCCTGTAGACACATACCCTATGCAGTGTTCATCTCCCCTCCTGCCTGAGGAAGGTGTGGAAGGGACAAGAACCTGGGTGAAATCCCAGTGCAGAGCTGCTGATGCTGAAACACGGGCAGGTTCACGCGACCCCATCCTCCAGTATGACACCAGGGACTGTCCCCATGGAGGGACAGAGTGCTGGAGTGGATGGCTGTGCTGGGGACCCTTGGAGCAGAGGAGCTCCCGGCTCATCTCTCCTTGCTAACGAGCGGCGGGGCAGCCAGCTGCCTGCCAGATCCCCACAGCTGTGCGATCCAGCTGCAGCACATGCTGCCGGCCAGCTGTGGCCCCCGCACACACGGGAGCAGGGGGAGGTTCACAAACAGCAGCATCCCCTTTTGCCTTCTGCAGCCTGGGCTGGGCGGGTGGTAAAAGCCCTGCAAGCTGCCAGGAGAGGTCACAGGATGGCCTGCTGGGGTTTTGCAAGGTGTGACCTGGTGCATGAACACCCCTTGGGCAGCGAGCACCCATGGCCTCCACGGCACCTGATGGGAGGCAGAGGCAGATGGTTTGTCTCCAAGCTGTGGAGCACCAGGGGTCTGCTGGAACAAGGTGCAAAGCATCTGGCAACTGGTCGAGTTACCAAAAATGGGATCTAGTGGTGCTTCGCTTCTCACATCATCTTTCCATTGGGCTGGTCTATGCTTAGTGCTTTATCTGTTGAGCTGTGTCAAGCTGGGGTTGTTAGAAGTGACAATACCTGGGGTAGATGCTTGGGCTGGGCATCACGGGCAGAGCCACCTGGCAAATTCAGGTGCAGGCTGGCACCTGTGCTCTGGTGGGGTGGCTCTAAGATTGCTGGGGCCATCCATAAAGTCCCCCCAGCAGCACCAAGCTGTTGCTCTGGAGTGGTGCTACCAAGACCTCCTGTCGCAGCTGGAGCTGAGCAGCAGATTGCTGTTTTGAAGGAAGCTCTTACTCTTCTTCTTTGTCTTGACTCAGTCTGAGAGGACTGAATCATATTTTAAAAAGCAAAACATTCAGGGGAAAAAAAAAAAATCAAATCCATTCCAGCAGCGACAAAATGCTTTCTTTCACTGGGGCTGAGTGTTACACAGCATCTGCCCTGCCACGGCTCTGCCCTGCAGAGATCGGTGCCTGTGCCTGGCTGCCCTCACTGGCGAGGTGGCTCTGGGGTCCTCAGTGGTCATGTGGCTCCCGTGAGGCTCATCCGATCTGCTCGGTGGCTCTAGCTCATCACAGGCTCTGGGCAAGGAGCCCAGCTGACTGGGCAGACTGGGAATGCCAAGGATGCAGTGCAGCGGCTGAGGCAGACACAGGGTTAATGCCAAACAGAATTACTGGGAAATAATAATTAAAAAAAAAAAAATCCCTCAGAAAACGGTGAATTTTGTTTTGTAGAAGTGCGTTTTCCTGCAGGAAAAAGATCACTGTGGCAGAAAGCAGAGCTCCCTTGTCCTGCAGAGGAACTGGGTTTAGTCTAGTTTGTTCTGTATTTGGTGTCCAGCTTCTGACCAGGGTCCACTTTGACCTGCACCTCTGCAAACCCAGCTGAAGGCCACTAAACATTAAAGTAGCATTCGAGCACAATGTCCTCACCCATGTCCAATGGCAGAGCTCTGCACAAACCTTTTCTGGTGGATGAGCACCCGTGTGCTCGGGTGGCTGTTTGGAAAACCAGCCTCTTGCTCACCAACCTCCTGTGTCAGGGAACAAATGAGGCTTCTTCAATGACAATTTTATATAACTTTTCTGAGTAACAACAGTACAGCCACTTCACTCTGCCTGGGACTAGACCCACACTCAGAAGGCTTCTTGGTAAAGCTCTTTATACCTAACACATACCTCTGCGCTGAAAAGATCCTATAAAATGTGCCAGGACACAGGGCTCGTTCCAGAAACCGTTGCTTATTAAATCATCCTGGTGGCAGAGGAAGAAGCTGGTCAGAGATGAACTGATAAAGCATGGCTCTGGGAGCTGACTGACCTCCGTGTCATGTTCTGCCCCATTTTTTATCTTTCCCACACATTGCAAAAAGATCGAGTCTGAAGTGGTACTATATATACGGTTTGCTGTACCATTCATCTGGGCAGCACGAAGCCCGGGTTTGTAGGGATCTGTCTGGCATTAGAGGATTGAAAGGTTATGTTATTGGTACATTTCTGCACATCCAAACCATGAGTCATCATTTCCAGGAAGCCAAATACTTACTTAAAGAGCTGTGATGCAAATTGTGTTTCCCAAATATTTTATTCCTAGTGCAAGCCTGGACGTGGAATCGGAGCACACAGTTTATGCACAGCCGATCTACAGCAAAAGGTTGAGGTAATGGGTCAAAGCTGCCTCCGAGTTTAGCCTGATTTATGGACAAAGTAATTTTGTTATGAAAAATAAGCATATAAAGTACTTGGATGCTACAGTAAAACCATAAACAGTGTGCTTTGCCTTCTGCATACAAGAAGTAATGGCAAGTATGCACCAGAGCAGAAAACAAGCTGAGATGTGCTTGATAGTATTTCATAGAATCCTAGAATGGTTAAAGTTGGAAGGGACCTTAAAGATCATCCATTCCCACCCCCTGCCCTAGGCAAGGACACCTCCCACCACACCAGGTTGCTCCAAGTCCCATCCAGCCTGGCCTTGAACCCCTCCAGGGATGGGCAGCCACAGCTTCTCTGGGCAACCTGTTCCAGTGCCTCACCACCCTCACAGCAAAGAATATGATTGAGATACGATCACTAGGCTTTCATATTGCTAGTTGCTGATGTTGTTGCTGTTGCTGTTGTTGTTGTTGTTGTTGTTGTTGTTATTGACAAGGGTGAAACAGTTTTCTACTGGATGCATTTTGAAACTCCCGTGGCACCTTGTTCTCCAGCGCTAAACCATCAACATAATCCCTCTAAGAGTCATGAGGAAAAGCTACAAAAAAGAACCCCCAAACACAACTACCCAACCAGGTGTTGCTCCTAGCGAATACGAGAGCAGGACACCCTGGGTTTGATCACACTGTGCACTGGGAGATGAGTGGGGATCCACCTCCTGCAGCTCAGCACATGCCCAGGCTGAGCCTTGCTGCCCAGGTCCTGGTGTGTGCAGGGTCTGGCTGGGCTGGAGGGACAGGGCTCCCTGTCCCTGCTGGGGATTGCCTTGGCTCTGGTTCTCTGCTGGGCAGGTACCAGCCCAGGTGCTGAGCTGCGTCCATCCATCGCATCTCCATGCCTGTACCCCGGCATGGTTCTGGCACAGCCAGCCTGGGCTGTGTGGAGGCGAGCGTGGGTGAGGGACACTTCCCCACAAGCAGGACAGAAGAGCTCCTGGGTTTTGCAGGAAAGAGATTTTAGGTGCATAGACTCAAATGGTGGCACTGCAGTTGCCCTTAGGAACTGAGAACAGCCCATGAACTTTTATCTACTGTTTATCTCATTCAGCAAAAGCAGCCACCTCTCCAGGAGTCTCTCAGATGGACACCTGGACTGAGAGCTGGCAGTGCTTGGGCTTATCTACAACCTCTGCAAGTGATAAATAACAACTGCCCTGCGCCTGCTTACCCCTTGCCAGGCTGCTCCTCCCAATTCCCACGGAGCCAGCTCTGTGATTCCGCCGTCTGATGTTTCTCAGAGCTGAGATGACCGAGGGGGTGTTTCATCTCTCTGGGATCCTCCATGGTATCTATTCTAAGGTTTGTTGTATCAGACTCTGGGAATGAGCTGGAAGGCTTCCTCTCGAGCTGCCAGCGGTCCCTGGGGACCTCATGGTTACACATGTGCCCTTCCCAGGTCGCATGGCCATGGTCCCTGATGGGTGAGATGCTGCTGGGTCTTCGTTTAGGCTGGACCACCAGCAGGCTGCATGCAGGGCACCTCTCAGCTCTCCTGAGGCTCTGGTAACCAGGCTTTGGACTCTGAAACTCTTAGGTACATCTCTGTTGTCTGGCATCTTGCCTGCCTAAATAGCACCTCACAGCTTTATAAGGCAGGTCCTGGGGTAGGTGCCTGCCAGGAAGGCTTCCCCAGTAAGCCTGCGCAGCGTTTCCGTGGATGCTGGTGGTGAGGTTAGCCCTTTTAGCATTTACTTTGCCTGACTTCTAGGTGAACAGACGCAGGTGTGCAAAAATCAGGAGCACGTTACTCCTCACTTAGCACACCTCACTTAGCACACAAAGTAGAAAGTTTCTGAGAAGGAGAAGTTTCCTTTCCTCTTCCGCACGTTCTTCAAAGTCTTGTCAGAGAAGTTTTGCAGGGAGGTTCAGGCTTCGTCTCTGATGGTGGTGGATCTGCTGGACCACAGAGGCTCTCTATAACTTCTGCAGCCACTGTCTGTTGGACCAGGCTGGACTCACAACCAAAGACAACTTCTCCCAAAGAGCCAAATCCTTCTAGGACTGAAAGAGGAAAGAAAATGAAAAGAAACAAAGAAATCTATCCCAAAGTTTAATTTTAAGAATGGGAACAAGATAAAAATACAAAAAGTAGTTAAAAAGGAATTCAAAAGAAAAGCTAAACGGGTAAAATATTTACAGAAGGCATAAAAACTGTTTAAAGACAAAGTATTAGAGGCTCGGAATAAATATATACAACCAATCTAGAATGTTCTAAAATATCCAGAAAAAAACAAACCCTGCCATGCTTTAGTAGTGAAAGAAGTTATAAGAAGAAAAAGAGATTCATCAAAATTGAAATAATTTCCAAAGAAGGAAGATAGAATGGAGTACAAAGTATGTCTGTTAGATGTAATATCCATAATAAGGACAGACCAAAAATATTTTTAGGAAAAACTCGCTAAAAGCATAAAAGCCAATAATAAAACATTTCTCAATGCATAAATAGTAGGAAGCTCATCACAAAGTGGACCTGACGCAGATCTGTGTAGGAAAAGACAGAAGAAAGATAACATTCCAGTTCAAGAACTAAATAGCCGAACTGATTCTCAGTGGGATGGAGAAGTGTCCTACACTGTGCCCACCCTTTACAGGATCCCAGAGCCTTTAGCTGAGGAAACAGCATGAATCAATGATTACTTCTCAGATTGAAATATCAAGCCTGGAAGTACTCTTGAGTGCAAACCTGAGCTGAACCTGATGAAGTGTTTGGAAAGATGGTTGGCCTGAAACCAGCGAGGTCCCATTCAGCGCAGGCACTCGCATCCTCAGGGGGTGTGAGCTCCCACCCTTCCCCTGCCCCACGAGTCCCCCCACCTCAACACCACCACCTCAACTCAAGTTGTGACACCACTGTTGGGTCTACCTAGCATTAGAGCTTCCTGTACTTGCTTTGATGACCGCTTACGCTGCTGCTTGGCCAGTGTGGGACATCCGGGCACTGTGGGATTCCCTTTTTCCCATAGTGAAGGACTGTTGCTAGTGAATCCTGTGGGTACCCATCACCCCCACATTCCTCCACTGCAGTCCTCTGGTGTATCTCAATGCATGTCCGTTGCACCATTAGCTCCTCTCACCAGTCCCACTGTCACACTGCTGGCACCAGATGTGGTGGAGCACAGCATGGTGTCTTCTCGGCAGTGTGCAGACATGAGAAAAGCTCTGCTGGGATGGGAGAGGCGCCAAGGAGAGGGGAAAAAGTGGCAGGGGCTCGTGCCCATCCTTGGCTGAAGCCCTGTGCTGTGGGCACCTCGTGTGACCCCGGGCCATTTTTGCCTTGGAATACTCAGATCCAAGCCCAAACTGGAACAGAATGGAAAAAATGTAGTGGTTGGACTCCCTGCTAACTGAGCACTGGGCTCTGAATTAGCAGTTACTGCTGGGGAAAGAAATCTGGGGCTCTTGGGCTAAGTCACAGAAAACATTGGCTCAGTAGGGGGCAAGAAAGGGAATCAGACTTTGGGAATGACTAGGGAAGGAACTGAGAACAACAGAAAATGCAGTTTTGCCTTGGTAAGTCCACAGCATCTCCACGCCCCAAGCTGGCTGGCGTGTCCATTCCTGTCTCCTCCTCCTCCCTTCTCAGAAAACCAGAAAAGGACAACCATCAGGCATTCAATGGTGTCCATAGCAACCATTAAATAGACGAGAACTTTTTCGCTTCAACAGGAGACATCTGAGCAGGGCAATAATGGCAGTGTACAGCCATCCAGAACAGTCTGGTGAGGTGGCCAGGGGACAATCCGTCACCACTTCTTTCTGTCCAGGAACAAGGAGGCACTCCATGAGATTGTCAGGTAGCAAATTTAGAACAAAGGAAGTACTTTTTCACACAACTCCTAATTCATCATGAAACTCATTACCTTGGACAGTGTGAGGCCAAATGTATAACCAGCTTCAGAAAGCAATTACATTTCAGGAAGAAAAATCATTGAGACTCTTAAACATGAGGGTCCAGTGATAGTCTTTCACTCGCCAGATCCAAAGGTTGGGAATTCCACCGAGAAGTACACCAGCAGAGACCCTTGCTGTCTTATGTACTCCTTCAGCGTATACAACTGGCCACCAGTAGAGAGGGCACGCTGGCACAGTGGGCTGTAGGGCTGACATGGTATAGCCCTTGTATGCTCTCTCCTATTCCAAGCTGTCCTCGCCTTCCTGGCTATCAGCCTGAGGAAAATTAATTTATATCTTCTCCTTCAGCTTTGGTCTCTAAACATCCCAAAGATAGCAATCCCCATCAGAGATAAATGAGCCTCTCTGGCGCATGATTCATTTGACTGGGTGTAGACATGCCCGTGCCCCAGCCCTCTGCTGAGGAACTGGAAAGCCTCATCTTGCCAAGGTTTTGCCTGACCTTTTGTTCTGGGCAAACAGGATCTGCTCAGGGCTTTAATTACCAGCCTGTTCTCTGTTAGGTGCACAGGAGCCACCCCCTCTCCCTAGCAACAGATGCGTTAGGCCAAAACACGGAACCAAGTCACTTGCTGGGTGGCTCATAAGGAGAAGTTAGGAGCTGGTCTCAGGAACTTCCTTCTGAACCTGATGAAGAAAGAGGGATTAATCCTCAGACTGATCCATTTTACCGGCTGTGGCCTTCAGATGAGCTGGGTCACTCTCTGCAGAAGGGAGCCTTAACCTGCCACCCCCTTGCCATCAGGTTGCTCGGGCTTTGCAGAGAAGAATCATTTAGGTTGGAAAAGACATTTAAGGTCATTAAGTCCAAACGTAAAACTAACACTACCAAGCCCACCAAGGAGGAGAAGGTACCCAAGATGACACCAGCTGCTGCCTACCACAGGGGCAAATGCCACCCTCTGGTGCCAAGCCAAATGGTAGAACTCCTACCGATGGCACTAGTGCTGGCATTGCTTGGACACGGGGGTGTGTGTTGGTGGCTCCTAGAGACCAGGGAAGCCACAGAGACCCTCACACATCCATGAGCACACATGAACAAGCTCACCACCACGTCCTTGCTCTCCTGAGAGGCTAGAAAGTGGCGGGAGGCACTTGGGGGCTCAGCAGGTGTCAGGGCAGAGCTGGTTCCCGAGGCTGTCACTCGTGGTGTAATCACACGTGATCGCTGCAAAGGGAGACGCGGCCAGCCACACAGCTCGAGAGTAACCAACACAGGCATCGTCCAAGTACATTCAGTTCACTGCCCTGCTTCCCCTCCGCCCCCACATTGGTGAATATGTAAATAGAGGATATTCTTAGCAGAGAGGATTCCCAAGAAAATGCCACGTCTCTTTGATGCAAGCAAGGATTTAGTACACTGGCACGGGGAAACACTGAGGTCTTCCTAGGGACAGGAGAGCCTCTGACGCTCCCCATCAGGCCCCGGGACAGGGTGAGAGTTTGGGGACGTTTGCTCTGCTCTCTTCTGCATCAGCAAAATTAAAAGGGGTGCAGATGTTAATCTAGTAGCCGAGCACTCAGTTCATGAGACAAAAGACCAGCCAGAGATGGAGGGAACTGTCTACCTGACCTGGGAATCTGCTCTTAGTACTTCTTGCTCCTCCCTTGTCCCATGATGTCTTGGGGACCATTGGTACTCCACACACAGCAGATGAGTGCTCCAAAGCAGAGCTGAGATCCCCGTTCAGCTGGGCAGCGGCTGTTGGCCTCTGGTGTGACAACACACTGCCCCAAGCCACTCTAGGTGTGATGGAGAATGGAGTGAGGTGATGCGGGGCTGAGGTGAGAGCCTTCTGCTCCCCAAGGTGCCTGCCAAGCCCAATGTGGGGTAGCTGGGTGGTGTGTACAGAGCCACGGGGTCAGGGCAGGGCAGGCTGGAATCCAGCTAGGCTCAATTTTAAGCCCCTAAATAGGGACCTTTCTTTCCCTGCCATGCAGGGAGCACAGCAATAAATTCCCCGGGCAAAAAGCATATCATGGAAGCTGTGAAATCTGGGCACAGCTTCTCCTTGACATGCCTGACAAAGATAGACACAAAAATCATGCTTTTCACGGGGCCTTGCTCCTTGGGGACCTGTCACTTCTTCCTGGCAGTGCAGGGAAGCCTGGCTGGAGTCTGGACCTGGCGCTCAGTGGGAGAGGATGCCTGCATGTCTGGGGGCAGAGAGGTGCCACAGAATTTCAAAGCAGTACATTTCAGCCCCAAGCTCCACTCACACCTGGGACTTGCTGCAAAATCCATGCTGGGACTGATCTTGGTTTGGAAATAAGAAGGACATGAAGCAGTTGGAGAGGGTTCAGAGAAGCACACAGAGATGATCCAAGGGCTGGAGCCTCTGTGCCACGAGGACAGGCTGAGAGAGTGAGTGGGTTCAGCCCGGAGAAGAGAAAGCTCCAGGGAGACCTTAGAGCTCCTTCCAGTCCCTAAAGGGACTCCAAGAAAGCTGGGGAGGGACTCTGGATCAGGGAGGGGAGCCATAGGAAAAGGGGGAATGGCTTTAAACTGAAAGAGGAGAGATTGAGATGAAATCTCAGGCAGAAATTCTTTGCTGTGAGTGTGGTGAGACCCTGGCCCAGGTTTCCCGGAGAAGCTGTGGCTGCCCCATCCCTGGAGGGGTTCAAGGCCAGAACCATTCTATGATTCTACGAAGTGCAGGAAACACAAGGTTCAGACAGGTGTTTGTTATGGAGTCCTAGGCTGACACATAATATCACAAGGAAGTACCAACCACTGTATCACCAGTTTCTGCCCTGACAGGGCTGTGCGCTGTTGGTTATTTCAAATTCTGCTGTAGTGGGTCGTGCTGCCTCTCCCTGTTCCCCAAAACCTGCCTACAGACACATTCACACGCCATTTTCCACCCTGCTGCCTCCCTGAGTTCGCTCTCCTGTGCGGAGGCGTGCTGGGAGGAAGGTACCCAGCAGCCAGCTCCTCATCGTCCAGGCTTGCTCTGTCCTGCACTTGGCTTGCAGAGGGTGCATGTGGCCATGGGGTCAAGCGAGGCACGTGAAGCACGGATGGGCAGCCATGGTCGGCCTCTCCTATCCCAGGTTTGGCTGAAAGCTGCTCCAACATTATCACCCTTGTGCCCCACCGTCACCCCCGTGTCCCACCATCACCCTGCCGAGCAGTTCCAGTGTTTACCTCGTGGCTGCTTCATGCTGCAGGTCCTGCAAGACTGTTTGCAATATACGGTTTCATACAGTTCCATGTGTGCTGCTTTTCAACATCCTACGTAATGTTTAGTCACATTTAATAACAATAAAAGTCTCCTTCGCAGCCACATTCTGGAAAATGGGGCCGATTTTACTAAAAACAATGAATGTGAATAGTTCATGGTCTTCTCGCATTACCCAGAGATTTATCACATCTCTTGCATAATTTAATCTCTACATCTGTGGGACACAAATGTTTTACATTTCTTACATTTATGGGCAGACATAGAAAACATCTGTGCAGACCCAACACACAAAAACATCTGGAAGACATCTCGGCCTTTTTATGACATGCGTCTCCTGATCTTTTGTCTGGAACAAGTGTGCTGCTATCAGTAGTAGCTTTATATGTCGGTTACTGGGCTTCCCGTTTGGGCTTTGACAGGCGCAGGGGAAAATGTGATCAGCTCTGAATTTCAGCCCATTTCAGCAAGTGGGGAAGCAATTCAGGGAGCTTCCCACCCACCCACGCTGTGAGAATTTGGACTGGGATGGGAACAAGGCAGCCAGGGATTGCTGCTGAGCTCGTGGACAGGACTGTTTCCTGAAGGCTGAGGCTTGGAGCTGTGCGGAGCTGCTGCTGTCATTTCTCTGGGGTGTCCCAGTTTGGGGCACAACGTGACTGAGGAGAGGGGTTTCTCTACAGACCTCAAAAGAGGAGCTGGCTTGGTAGATCCTTAAGCCTCCCTGTAGGAACCTGGGGGCACTCTGTGCCTCCTCCCACCCAGTACTGACCACAATGCTGCTGTCGTTAATATCCCAGCCCTTTGGGAGGGAGATAAGCGCTTCCTACAGGTGGGATGAAAGGCAGTAACCACACCTGGTGATCTTTTCCTCACTACACAGTTTCTGTAGGTTCACAGCAGTGTGTCCAAGACCTGCTGGCTGTATCCAGGCGAACAAAGGGACTAGGGAATGTCCTAGGGCAGGGTTTGGCCAGGGTTCACCAGCCATTCCCTTGCCTGTGGTGCCTGGCTCAGTCCAGCCAGCTTTCTTGCTTTGAAGGCAGTAGCCTCTTCTGGGGTGAAGAGAGTTTAGTCATCATTCCTAGAGATTTTAGGCCCTGCCTTTTGATCACGGTGCTAAGGAATAGGCCCTGGCTTCTTCTTGTTTTCACCTTAGCAGTGTGGATGGAGCCGTTGTGACCCATAGGTGTGGTGTGGCTATTGCTGATTGCATGGAGGTTCGTTTGGGAACTTGCTGTGGTGGATGTGGTGCAGAAGATGAATCAAAAAGTTGCTCTTGCCAGCAGAGGCATGATGGCAGAGAAGTGACCGATTGAAAAATCCAGACAACGTAATGAAGTGGCTGTGGGGCACTGGGTGGGGATCACAAGGGTCGTGGATTGTGTGAGGTGGAGCAAGGAGGCATGTCCCCACTGAAGAAGGGGGATCAGCTGCAAAGAGTGGATAAAAAATGGCACTGCTGACTGATAAAGGAGAGAGGGAGCTCAGAAGAGCTTTGGGAGAGAAGCAACACCAGCAGGGATGCAACAAGAGGGGGGAACAGCACGACAGGGAATTGCCATGGCATGTACAAAGAGCTGCTGGCAGTTACCACCTCACGTGTGTCTAGTGTAAAAGCTGGCTGAGGCAGAACTGAAAGCTTGGAGGAAAACAAACAATTAAACTTTCCTGTGCTCTAGGTCATGTGTGCCAGATACATGCCCTACATGATATCTCTGTTAGTCCTTCTGTACTGGTCCAGTGTGGTCTAGTCAGCAGAACTGGGCTGGGGTGAGCAAAGGCCTTCTGCCTGGATACATACAGAACATGACTGAGCTAAAGCTCAGCTTTCACAGCCAGTCATCAAATGGGCTCATTCCTTCTTCTCCTGCCTGGCCCAGGAAGGTGTCCTGGCCGCCTGCTCTGGGCTGCAAGAAGCATATGCTGCAGGGTGCCTGTCCCACAGTGGTGCAGACAATGGCAGAGGGGAGTAGTGTTCCACCTTCTATATCCCTCAGGAGGAAAGGTGAACCACCATGTCCTTGCAGCCAGCCATTGTTTTCCTTGGGGCTGATCATGTAAAGAGGTTTCCAGGGCAACAGAGGCAATACCATGGGAGCAGGCCATCCCTAGAGGACCTTGTCTTTCTGATGAGGAGCATGGCAGGAACATGCACAACACCCATCCTGTGCTCACAGGCTGATTAAAAGAAGTTGGTGCGTGGAAGCAGTAGATGGCAGTGGGCAGGGAGGCTGCAGGATGAAGAATGTGACTCAGGTGCCACAACTCTCACCCATCACAGAGATGAGCACTGAAAAGCACCACACAGGTCTGCTGGCCAGATGAAGAGACAGGAAGGTGACTCTCAAGCAAGTGACCCCTTCTAGCATTTAAAATATTCTGTTGTGTTTCAAATAAAGAGGTTTGGGTTTGGGGTTTTTTGGGGGGTTTGGTTTGGTTTGTTGTTTTTTTTTTGTTTTTTTTTTTTTGTATGTGTGTGTGCTCACAACTGGGCACTTTAAAAAAATGCTCAAGTCAGAACAGGAAAAAAAAACACTTTATATTTCAGAAAATTTGAAATGTTTCACATGAGTTTTGGTCATTTTTTTTTTCATTTTTAAAAAAACAAAAACGCAGCAATCATCTGAGACTTTAAACCATGTTTCATTGTGAGAGAAAAACCTGGAAAGGTTTTGCACAAAAGTATATATGGGAGTTCTCTTTTTTTCAGATTTATACTTGTCTCATTTTTTAACAAGCAAAAAAAAAAAGTTAGCATGCTCTTGCAGGTGCAATTTTTGACAGATCTACATTTTCCAATGCCAAAATATTTTCCTCAAATTTTGTGAATAATTTCCCAAACTTTTGTGATTGCCTGGGCAATTTCATTTGCCTGCATTCTGATATAATGTAGGATTACACGAACAGATGTTATTTTTCCATGGGACGTGATGTATAAACTCAAACTTTTGGAGACACATAATTTGATCAAATATCACTGAATTTTCCCAAAGATAACTGGTTGTGAGTCCTTGCTCCAAAATGAAGTGGTTCAAACTTCTGAATGGTGGCTTTTGAGGAGCTTTTAATCATGGATAAAGCAACATATTTTTTTCCCAAAGCCTGTTCTGAGGAATCACTGACCTGTTTAAGCTGAGCGCTTGCAAAATCTTCGAGTGGAAGCAGACGTCCTGGCAGTCAAATCTGGGGTTTGGCAAACTCTAAGGCATGAAGGGTTTACAGCAGAGAATTGATTGTCGTTACCTGTCTGTGTTAATCACAGAGCTTGTGTTTTCCTTGACTTTTTTTTTTTTTTTTAATACTTCTGAATTCCAGGCTGGAAATAAGAAATCAGCCCAGTAGCTTTTTCCATTTTCCTCCGCAAGTAGGGAGAGATGCATCCAGCACATCATGGCTCTAATAGTAAGGATGTACTGACAGGGGAGAAGTGCCCACATTGTGGCTAATTTCAAGACATACTACAGGAGCCAAGGCCAGGGTTGAGTATGGTTGTGGTGGTGAATGTGGTGGTGGAGGTCCACACCACTAGTGTGGGCCTGCTGCTGATGATGGAGGGGCATTGCCGTTGAACCTACTCCCTACCATGGAATAATTCACCCCCACAAGGACCATGTCGGTTCTATCAGCAGGATCAGACCTGTGGTTGTACCAGGAGAGGCTGACTTGTATGTCCTCCTGAACCTGGGCCAGTGCCTGCAGGCTGGAGCAGAGCCCAGAGCTTTGGCAAGCATCGATGGCTATCTGGCTTCTGAATCACAGCTTTTAAAAAAAATCTGCAGCCAAAACGCAGCCAACTCCCAAATAACACCCTCCAAATCCCCAAGCTGACAGGTCAAGGTGACGGAGCCAGCCTTTCCGTGCCTCTGCAGCAGGGACTGTGGGAGCGGGATGGTCCCCTGGTCCAAAACGCTGTGAGGACCAGGATGCTGGGGACATGCCCATCTCAACCTCCTGCAGAGATGGGGCCTCCAGGGCTTTGGGAGCTGGCAGGAAAGATCTAGTCAACACTGAGACTTGGCAGGAAAGGTCTGCAGGAGGAGAGCTCCCTGGGGGCAGCCACTGCTCCCCCCAGACACAATACTCCACTGCTTCCAAGCACATTTTTTCTCAGGCAGTGCTGGATAATCTACGGGAATGTTAAACAGCAGAATGAGCAACAAGCCTGGCTGGAATTTCTCTGCAGGACAAGCGATGGTCTTGTGTTCCTCTACAGGGGTAAGCAAAGAGTGGTGGAAGAGATCAGTGTTCTCAGGTCACCCGAGTGGCTCAACCCGTGTTGGAAGTGCCTCGGACACTTTAGGGGATGAATAGCCTGGGTGAGGGAAACCTGGCAGAATCACCTCTGTGTGTTTTGCTGCCTTACTTGGCTGTTGGGAACAGCAGTTCTCCTGCAAGGTATGAAGACTGCCGAGTCTGCCTTGCTTAGCAGCCCTGCAGCTCACAGCTCTGGAAAAGGCTTTTGTACCCTCAGTGCCACCAGTCTGCGCTGTCCCCCTCCACAGCCAGGCCCTGTGCAGGGCAATGCAATCCTCAGCTGGAGGAGAGAAGGATGGAGGGTCTCCTTCCTGGGACACCTCCTCCCAGCGAAGAAGCAGAGTTAAGTCTCCTGCCACGGGGGTTCCTGTCCCTATCCCAACATCCATGATGCTGGGTAAGGGATCTACATTCTGGATCTCAAAAACCTTGGGGCACAAGAAGAGCACCTCCAGCCACCCAGAAGCGACCAGGCTCTGCTGCCACATATCTCCCCCTCTCACACTGGGGGAGACAAGCAGTGCCTGATCCACTGACGTCCCATCTCATGGATGGGGGACATGTCCCCTGCAAGGGTATTTCTTCTTCTGAAGCAAAGCCGATGCTCAGGGTGCAGCAGGCAAGAGGTGGGCACCCAGGTCACAATGCACTGGTGGCACACCAGGCAGGTGACACACTGCTTGTGCAGACAGGGTCCCCGGTCTCCACAAATCCTGGGCATGGGTATGTTGCTGCTGGCCACCCGTTAGTCCTGTACATGTCTGGAGGAGGTGGTGTCGTATAGTTTCCAGCACTGCAGCCTGAAGGCATGTCCAGTCAAGGCCAAAAGGCTCCGGGACCATGGGGAGGTAGTGTGGAATTAATTTTTTCTTTCACAAAAACATAGCGTTTTCATCTTTGTAATAAAGTGTTCCTGTTTGCATGGGAATACAACAGGGGTTGTTTATTTATTTGCTTTTAATAACTGAGAAATGTTTACTTCTGAAGGGTTGTCCTGGCTTTCTTCCATGAAAATCCTCCCTGCAGTTCAAGGGGAGAAAGATGAGGTGTTTGTTTTGTGTTTTCTTTTTTTCCGTTTTTTTTCTTTTTCTGCTTTGGCAAAAATGCCACTTTTAAGTAAGGGACGAAATATCTGCCCAGCCCAGGGGATCAGTGCTGTGTGACAGCTCTCTCCGGTGCCCATGGGAGCTGCAGACATTTGCAAACAAGCAGCAGCTCTGGGACTGGTTTGGGACTCGTTCGGGGCGCAGGGACCAGCGTGTCGAGGTTGTTCGTGCTCCGAGCCGCTCCAGGAAACCTCCCTCAGATTCTTGGCGTGGGCCTGGGCTCTGTGATCTGGCATTGACCCCCCGAAAGGCATATGGAGGCTCATTATCATTTGCTGACCCAACTCCTGTTTTCATTCCTCGTGACAGGAATCTGCACAGTGTTTAATGCAAACAGAGGAAACACATTTATTGCCCTTTCTAAAAAATTCTGGTGTTTCAAAGCCATGTTCAGAAAGTCAGAGCAACTAAATTCTTATGTCTCTGAAACCCCAGCTCCAAATACTTTATGCTCTCTGGTTGGGACAACATCTTAAGTCTACCTAGGCGATATTTTTTTTTACATGTGTTGGACCTTTGCTGAAGGGCTTCTGGGCTTGATGTTAGGTCAGTCGTGCTGTCTGCTCACAGGAACAGTCAGTTCTATGCAGTAAACTCTGGTTCTGCTGTAATTTCCCCCACACAAACTAGATTTGACAGTTTCTTGATCTTCTCAAGGGCTTAGCCGGACATGTGGGTCTCAGCTAGCCTGAATGGCCATAGGTCATCCCTAGCCAGCACTCCAGTAAATATGGGTTTTCCCATCTTTTAAAGGAGTAAATAAATAGAAAGCAAACCTGACCGCAGGGACAGGCTGCTGGTGGGTCAGCAGAGCTGCTCATGGTGTGTGATGGGCATGGGCTCCGGCAGGCTTCAGGAAGAAGTCTGGGAATGAGTGGGAGCAAGTGCTCTCTCAGCAGATTTGCAGATGACACCGAGCTGAGTGGTGTGGTTGATGCTCTGGAGGGAAGGGGTGCCATCCAGAGGGATCCGGACAGGTCCTTGACAGAGACATGGGCCCGTGCAAACCTGATGAATTTCCACAAGGCCAAGTGAAAGGTCCTGCACGTGGGTTGGGGCATTTCCAAACATGATTACAGGCTGAATGATGAGTGGAGCCTGTGGAGCGGGACTTGGGATATTGGTGGATTAAAAACTGAATATGAGCTGGCAATGTGTCCTTGCAGCCCAAAAGACAACCACATCCTGGGCTGCATCAAAACAAATGTGGCCAGCAGGGCAAGGGAGGAGATTGCCCCCCTGTATTCTGCTCCTGTGAGACCCCACCTCAAACACCGTGTGCAGGTCTGGGGCTTCCAGCGTAAGAAACTCATGGATCTGTTGGAAAGGGTTCAGAGGGGGCCACAAAGATGCTGGGAGGGCTGGAGCCCCTCTGCTGTGTGGACAGGCTGAGGGAGTTGAGAGGGTTCATCCTGGAGAAGAGAAGTTTCTGGGGAGACCTTAGAGCAGCCTTCCAGTTCCTAAAGGGGCTCCAGGAAAGTTGGGGAGGGACTCTTGATCAGGGAGGGGAGCCATAGGAAAAGGGGGAATGGTTTTAAACTGAAAGAGGAGGGGTTGAGGTGAAATCTCAGGCAGAACTTCTTTGCTGTGAGGGTGGTGAGACCCTGGCCCAGGTTGCCCTGAGAAGCTGTGGCTGCCCCATCCCTGGAGGGTTCAAGACCAGGTTGTAGGAGGCTCGGAGCAACCTGATCTGGTGGGAGGTGTCCCTTCCCAGGGCAGGGGGTTTGGAAATTGATGATCTTTAAGATGCCTTCCATCCTAAACCATTCTATGATTCTAAGCACCTCAGCTCAGCAGCACTGGAGAAATGATGCTCTCTTGAGAGCCTTTCTCCAATTCAGCATCCATCTCCAATCCCCAGTTTACTCTTTCTTCTGAGGGCTTTGACTACAGCCTGCTTACAAGATTACATCTTTAAAAAACTCCAATATTTGCTGAATCTCCATCAGGACACTATTGCATGAAGGGCAGCCAAATCACTTTTTTAAGGCACTGTCATCCTGGGGTCTGCCACCCGATAATGGTGGGTGCTCACGGCAAACAGTAATTAGGAGGGCTACAGCATGTCTGCTGTATTAATGCGCTGAAGAAGTCAGGGCTGAAATACTTTGTATGAAGCTTCTAGGTGACGTTCAAAGAGTGCTTTCAGCAGGAGATGGGTGCAAGTCAGCACCAAGTAGGCTTTGGAGGTTTTAGAGAGGGCAAAGGACTTAAAACAATCAGACTTCTCTGTTTTGTAAACACTGTAAGAAAGTGGATTCATCTCTAATCTTATTTTTACTCAGGTTTAAAGCCACTGGTTGATGTGAAGTGAGACCTCTTAGATTCAGATGAGATCAAGTTAAGATCCAGCCAGCACAGATTGTGGGCCATCCTCTGCCCTGTCAGGGGAACAGCTGAAGGGGAGCTGGACCACAGTGTCATTTCCCCTGCCATGAGCCAGCCTTGGGACCTGCCCCAACGATTTGCAATCTGAGGTAGATGTGAAAGGAAAACAGTATTATTTTAATCAAATTAGAGCTCTGTGCATTGCTGCTCAGAGCAGCCTGAAGGATAACGCATTGTTTTGAGGGTGCTTCACTGCCGTAAGTGCCGTGACCCATTAAATCATGTCAGAAAACTCATTTTGAGCAGCTTCAAACAGATCTGCCATCTTTAAGGGTTTCGTAATTTCCAGTTTATCACAGCAGAGTGATTTACACCTGCATCCTTGCAGAAACTGAGAAATACTGTTTAAATAGGCAGCATCTTGGTCCACCTAACATTTGCTGGGCCTGACAGAAAGACTCAGTATCTTTCTTGAATGCCACAGCATTGCAGATCTTCAGCAGTAAGCTGATGCTTCTGATAAGCTTGGGCTGACACAGCTCTGCTTTTTGCTGTGCAAATGAATCTTAGCCCAGAAGACAGCAACAAGTCTTAAATCAGGTGAAGGGTGGTTGGCTCTAGCTCCAAGATGCCTGTGTAGGGAGGACAGGATGGAAGCGAGTCTCCTCTGGATACAGGCATGTTACAGAAGACCTCATAGTTGCGTTTCCTACCTCATGCCCACCCATAGGAACCTGAGCCGCTCAGAGCTTTACCTCATCTCCCCCTTGCTCTGTTGCTCCTGTATCTGCAGGAGCACTAGGTGCATCGGTGCTTTTGGGGGCCTTGCAGAGCCTTCCAGCTGGGCCAGCCCATGAGCATTTGCTGTTACCAGTTGACTTTTTAAGGATGGGAGGGGCTGGCAGTGATGGGCAGTGCTGTTAGTCTGTGTTGCTTACAAAAAGAGTTAGGAGCACACAGCTCAAAATCCCCGCTCTTCAGTTTAAGTGAATTGTGTATCTTACCAGGACTGCAGATGAAATAAAGTGCTGCCGCGCCGAAAGGGGCTTCGCGGTCTTACCCTGTCCTCAACATAAAGATTAAGGGAAGCAGTTCTGGTTCAAGTGTTTAAGTGGGTGCCCGTATAATTGAATTTCATGCTTGCTCATTCCTTCTGAAGTGGTGTACACAGGCAGTCACTTGAAAAGGAAGAAATCTTGCTCAAACCCTCTATGAACTTTGCTACATTCAGTGAGATTTTTAATAATGGATAAATCCTGCTGCAAACCCCTCTGACCTGTGGGATGCCGATGACAAAGGGCTTCCTTTTGTCAAGATTTTTTAGGATTAGGGTTCACTACAGTCTCCTTACATCCAAATGACCTGAAATATTTTGCGCCTATCAGAAGTGATGCATGTGTAGAAATTAATTGTGACCGGTTTCTGTCACTGAGTAATGCAGGAAGACCCATACACAGATCTCCTCTGCCCTCCTTGCCCTTGCAAAAAGCTTTGATGTCTTCATATGAAACTTCCCCAATAAGCATCAGTATTCCTGTTATTTGCAACCACCACACACCAACACCTTTGTAACCACACACCTGAGCCACGCACTGAGATTGCACCAAAGATCTCCTCATGGGTGCTTGTGCTGTGATGGCATCCATGGACCTCATGTGAGCTCTGTGTCACAGTGCTTCTCTGGGGACATCATAAGCTCTGTGGCTGTGAGGTGCATTGGCCAAGCAGTGTCACACTGCTGCAGGCCAGTGTTTGGCCCACGTTGCCCACTACTGAGTCGCACCAGGGTTCAGGGTTTTCATACATCAGGACCTCCAGTTTGTGGAACCAATGGGTAAGTTCAGGCTGGGGGAGGATGCTCACACAGTAATTAATAATTTTCTTCGTTGGTTGGTGTACTTGACCATGGTGGCCATTGGGATGAGATTCATCCTACCTCCCCCTGTGTGAGTGCCCATTTGCAGCCACAGAGCAGGTGACCTGGACCCCACTGGCCACACGTGACATGGGTTTGATAGGTGGAAAGAGAAGCAACAGCAAGAGTGGAGGGGAGGCCTTGCTTCCTCGTGCAGGTATGTGCAAGCTCAGATGGACAGGCAGTGCAGCCAGGGATCCTGTGCAGAGAGCACCTGGCGCTGGGGCGAGTGGGTTTGCAGGCAGCAGGAGTGTGGGCTGTTTCCAGTCTGCCACAATGACACCTTGAGTGTGGGGAGCCTTGGGCTGCCCTTGGGATTGTTCTTACTGTTTCCATAGGCTGGCTGGAGCCAGTAGTGATTAGAAACTGCTAATGTCCACCACAAGTGCATTTTTGGTCAGTAAAGGCAGTTCTTTTTCCACCTTGTCCAGCAAGAAGAATATCTCCTTCCTCTGCAGAGGCTAGTGCAGATGTACTGGCAGGGGACATCATATTCCCTCCTTGATTCCTTTAGGGGCCCAGAAAGCCAGATTTTCTGCCTCTTTCCAGGGAATATTTCAGAAAATCTCCCCTGCTTTCCATGGCTGGAGTGTACAGTACACAATCCTGCAAAGTCAGTTTGGCTGAGCCAAGAGTTTTTCCCGAAATAGGAGCATGTAGCAAAGACCAAGGTCCTCAGCACAACCTGGAGGCTGTAAATCCTTCTTCAAATCTTTCCTCGCAAATCATATCCTTTCATCCTGGTTATCTCCCATTTCTCCATTTTTTTCTGGTGTTGCCTAAACAGCAATTTTGGGTGTCACCACACCTAACGGATGGAGCCTGCCCAGTGTCACTTTCCTCCGTGATGGGCTGTCAGACATGATGGGCTCAGAACTGTGTGCTCACCTGAGGAAAACCCTTTCCCCCAGCTGAAAGGTGGCTTTAGTGCTTAGTGCCTATTGCTATGCCCAGAATGAGATGGTGATGTAGCAAGGGGTAGCTGGTGAGCTCTAGGGCCTCCTGGTTGAACATACCCTCCTTAGTGTGTGTTTACATGTATTTCTATATTCACCGCATTAGTGATTTCAGGTCTTGCATCCTTTCTGGATTACCAAGGTGATGCAGAGTTTGAGGTCCCTGTGTGCTCATGTGTGTTTTCCACGTGGAGAGCTGCCCGAGTCTCCTCCTGCCTTTTATTTTGAGGCAGAAAGACAGCAGTAATGGCTGCAATGAGGATGAGGGTGGGGATGATTACAGTGCACTGCTGCAGGGCCACAGCAGGGCAGATCCTACTTGCAGATCCCAGCCACTCTTGTTCTGCAGGGACTGAGGAACACAGGAGTCCAAAGGAGTTTCCTTGGCGCACACAGAATATCTTTGGGAGCTCAGTAATGTTCAACATTCCCCCAGAGGATCATCTGACTCATAGCGCCCTGTTGGGTTATGGCACCAGCCCATCTGGGGTGCAGAGACACGTGTGGCATTCATGGCATCTTCTCTGTCCCTGGGGAACCTGTAGGATCCTCAGCCCATGCCTCTGTTTTATCCTGGTGTGCCGTTCGCACTTCTTTTCCAGGTTGTTGAAGAGCAAACAGTTTGGTTCATGTGGCAGCTCTGCATTCCTGTTTCTGTGTCGTTAGCCTCTGGGCCTCCAACGAGCCCTGCTGACAGGGAGTGAGCAGGTTGGGGTCTGGGTGGTCTGCGTAAGTGTGGGCAGACCCCATGAGTGTGCACAGGGGAGGGGACCTGGGAGTGTGAGGGGTGTTCCCTCACACAGACGTTGAGGATGTGTACAGGTCATGATGGGCCTTGGGGCATGTCGTTGTGAAAGACTTATGTAGAGAAGTCTTGGCTTAGGGGAGTGAATCAGCACCGCCTACAAGAGCCTGCCCCAAAGCAGAGGTGTTCCTCTCCCTTGGTCCTGCCCCTCTTGCCCACCACCCTTCCCACCTGCCTGGCATCTCAGTCTTGCAGCAAAACATGGCTGTGAAGGCAGGCTGTGGGTAGATGAATCTACAGGGCACATAGGGCTTGTGCCACCGGGAGCTTTGGGTGATAGATGTACTTACACCCGGGTGCTGGAGTTAGCTAGAAACAAGTGCAGACACAGACTCAGGGTCTCAGCCAGAATGGCTGGGCCTGTTCCCAGTAAAATGAGACAAAAATTATCTGAACGTTGGCAGAAGGAAAAGGTAATTTTTTGCCCATCGTGGCACTTGGGCAGCCAGCAGCAGTGAGAGGTCCAGGGGAACAACAGGGCTGCAGATACCCTGGCAGGGAAGAGCAGAGGCTGTTGACAGAGCAAGATGTTGGAGAGGAGCTGAACTCCCCAGCGCTTCCTTCTGCTGGGGGAACTGGGAGACAGAGGTGTGTGGTGTTGATGTTGGCCAGACACCAAGAGATTTCCTGTTCTTTGGAGAGCCCTTGTCAGCAAACCGCAGCTCTGCAGGCAGCAGCAGACAGCAGCAGGCAGCAGCGTGATGAACCCATCCTGTGCAGCTGGGGTCTGCACGGCCAGGCAGCCACAGGAGCACAGGAGGGTATGGCTGAGGGCAGCAAAATATCTGGTCTGGGGTCCTGTGAGAGGTGGGCACTGCTGCAGCAGCCTGTCCTGAGGAGGTCAGAGATGGGAGGTACCACAGGTGGGTTTCACACTTCTCAGTGGTTTTCCCACCCTCCCACATTCTTCTCCCCAGCCTGCAGCCATCATCACAGAAACAGGCTTCTCCATCAGGGGATGGCACCTGTGAAAGCAGAGTGCGGGGTCATGGGGGTGCCCTTCTCCATTGACCCACTTCACCAGGGCGACAAATTGTGGCTGCAGCCCCAGAGCATCACCCCGAGCAAAGCTCTGCCTCCCTAGTGCCATGCTTGCTACTAGATAGGGTGAGTCTCTAAGAAACCACCAACCCTCCTTGCTCAAGGGCATCCCGGCAGCCACCCCAGGCAGTGCCCTGCGGAGAGGCCAGGGCTGATGCTAGCAGACAAGGGTCCAGTTGAAATCCCACCACTGCACCTCCTTGCTCCCATGCCCACAATAACGGCGCTTCTCTGGCCCATCACCAGCATCGAGGGCACTCACTGGGCAGCGGGGTCAGTGGTGGAGCTGGCATTTCCCCTGAGAAAGGCAGAGCACCTCCGTGCTGAAAGCAGGGTGATACCGAAGGCAAGATTTACAGCTGGGTTGTCCTTTTGCCAGTAGACATTTGACCAGCACCCCTACACATGACATTTGTTTGCTCAAATGTAACACAATTCGTAGACTCTTTGGGAGAGTGTTGATGCTGTGACATTAAGCAGCCGATTACTCCTGTGCTTGGCAGGCTCTCCGTCCCGCTGCGATATGGCTCCTGCCCAGCACCTTCCCCGGCAAAGTGCGCTGGCATAAATATGCGAGCAACGCAGGTGACAGGCACTGTGGCTCGGGCTGATTATCCATCGCTTTCATGTAATTTATGCTCCAAAAGTAACCGTGCTCAATCCTCTCCGTGAACTTGATTCCTTTCATGTGGTTTTCTGCGCTAACGAGATTAAATCAGTTCCAATAGGCACCATTTTAATGGAGATGATAAACTTTTATTGAACTCAAGCACATTAAAATGAAATGTAAGCAATAGGTGACTTTAGCATTAGTCTCGAGTCTTTTCCAATCTGGATCAAGCCGGCATACCTTCCCTGTTAAGCAACAGCCAGCACCCCAGCACGTTTTATGAGCTTCTAAAAGGGACAAAGAATCCTTCCCCCATCCCGTTTCCAGGCTGTGATACCGCCAGGGCTGAGGTTGGGCGTTAAAAGGAGCCACTCGGTGACCCGATGGTGCGGCCGGGAAAGGAGGCATCAACAGGGCTAAGTACAGGACTTCACATCTGGAAAAAAAAAAAAAAACACAAGAAAGCAGGGGATGGGTAATTTTGGTGTTTTAACAGCAGCTTTGTCTGCTAATCTGTGATCTGTTTGGTCTGCCAGTAGGATTATTATGGTGGGTTTACTGAAGAAGTGCCAAAAAATGATGTTAAATAAACTGTTTACACAATGTAACTACAGGCTGAAAAGCTAAACAGAGAGTCCCAAACTCAGCCCCATAGCAGGTTTGAAGAAAAATAAACTTCTCGACACTTTCAACTGGACACTGCCGCTCTGCAGAGTCTGCTCTGTTTGTTGAATGTTAAAACGTAAAATTAATGTGTTTCCCCCTCTTTCTGGGGCTCTATCCAAAGGTCTCATGGTTGGAAACATGATCGGATCATTTTGAGCTCCTTGGCTGTCCTTGGAATTTTCTGTGATCGTTTTATCCGTTATAAAATATTCAAGTTTCACAATGACTATAAGAAAGACGATCATTCTTTAGAAGTGGGTTGTGTAATATTATTTTTAAGAGGGCAGGAAGAGCCAGTGCTTGTTCTTTGCTCTCCTTAAAGGGAGACCTGGGGGGACAGAAGTTCGTGCTGCTCTCCTGTGTGGCATGTGGGAGGCTGGTCATACAAAGTGTGGTCTTCACCAGCAGGTGAGTGATGTGTGAGAGTTACCCACCAGTTTAAAGGACAATGTGGAGGGATATAGGAGATTTCGTGCCTTTCCTCCATTTGTGCTTGTCTTTGACAGGGGTGTATTCATGGCTGAGGGAAGAAGCCTTGACTGGAGTTTGGAAAAATTAGTGGTGTCAACTTTTTGGCTAAGGAATTGCATGCAAACCACTCTTGACTTGTGACTCTTTCTGTTAGCCATTGCCTTCCCCCAGCAACCCAGACAGTTTCTATGGCCCATGGGTTAAGCGTGGCAGCCTGTGCAGGACCCGTCGGTTACTGCCCATCCTCATTCCAAATCCTTGTTTTAGTGTCTGAGGGTATGAATTTGACTTTTTAAGTATGGATAGATGAACAGGTCATATCTGACATTGATAATGACATTAGGGTCCCATCTGGGATGGGGCTTTGGTGCTTGTGCAGGGTTTGTGGGTAACAAACTCTATGGATATCAAGGACCCACAGATGTGCCGGCCATCAGCGATGGCGAGGTAGGACAGCACGTGCTGGGCACTGTTTGCATGAAGTTTGTATTAATGTTCTCTGATCATGTCAAAACAGCGAGCAAAGAAGGATTGCTGATGAAATAATTTGCAGGGGCTTTCAAACATCCTCCATAAGAAGTGGCTGAAAGAGCTGGATCATCTGGGGCATGTCCAGGGATCAAAACGTGGAGGCAGGCAAGGAAGTAAGGCCTCTTTGTCCTGGTGTAGACCCACAACAGGGCTTCCTGCTGAGTTCTGTGCTGTCAGGTATCGTTACGGATTTTGTACGGAAATCAAGGGAGTTGATGTGAAGGTGCAATGTAGAAAATGCAATTTCAAGCTGCATGTTCAGTTTGGCTTAGTCATAGAATAGTTAGAGTTGGAAGGGACCTTCAAGATCATCCAGTTTCAACCCCCCTGCCCTGGGCAGGGACACCTCCCACCAGACCAGGTTGCCCCAAGCCCCATCCAGCCTGGCCTTGAACCTTTCCAGGGATGGGGCAGCCACAGCTTCTCTGGGCAACCTATTCCAGTGCCTCACCACCCTCACACCAAAGAATTTCTTCCTGAGATCTCATCTAAATCTGCCCTTTTCCAATTTAAAACTGCTCCCCCTTGTCCTATCACTTCACTTCCTGACCAAGAGTCCCCCTCTAGCTCTCCTGGAGCTCCCTTCTGATCCTGGAAGGCTGCTCTAGGGTCTCCCCAGTCTCTTCTCTTCTCCAGCTGAACAACACCAGATCTCTCAGCCTGTCCTCATAGGAGAGGCGCTCCAGCCCTCTTCGTGCCCCTATGATGGACCTGTTTCCACTGGTCTGTGTCCTTTCTACGTCCCTGAGATAGTTTTAGTCATATGAAGACACAATATTTTTTTTATAAGAACCAGCTTTATTAATAACACAATCGTATTTGTTCCCTGAGATCTTGTAATTAGATAAAGCGAAGCTGTGGTGACATTACACATGCAATCACATAGAGACTGCAGTATAGAATATATTTAAAAGTGGGGAGAAAATTAGTGATTAAATGCAATTTCATTTTTTAAAATGACAGCAAAACCAGTGTATCTGTCTTCATAGTGATGCACAAAAGGCCACTTCAGAGTTATTTTCCCTCCAGCACCCAAACTGACAGACCCAGAGCACCAGGAGGAGCGTCCCCCCCAGTAAGGACCAACCAGCAAAACCTTCTCCTGCTGCCTCCTGGCAGCCTGCTGACAGCAGAGGAATTTGGAGACGTGTGAGTCAGGCACTGCAGTGTGCAGTGTCCCAGCACCAACAGCCCAAGAGAGGCTGGGACCTTGTTATCCTCCCTGGTGGCCAGGGCCAAGGTGGGCTCAGCAACCAGAGCAGGATGCCAGCAGCTGGGGCTGCAGTGTCTCCTGTGGCAGGGTTTGTCCGTGCTCGGTGTGCTGCCTTCACGACAGTCGCAGGGGACACCCTGACACAGCGCTGTCTCAGAGCTGCTTGAGAAAACATGATTTTCCAGCCCTTGGGTGGATTTGCCACAAGGTCGACAGAGTGGAGACACAGACCTGATACCAAAACACCCTCCCTGAGGAATCTTGCAAGGCTCTGATTTTACGTCCCGGCAAAGCCTTCATAAGAACTGGAGTGCTTCCCCAAGTGCTTCCCCCCTGTTTTTGCTTTTCAAAAGGACTGAGTTTGTTGTTGCTGAAGCTATCCCAAATTATTCAACCCAAAGGGTTAAACTTTGGCAGTGTTGTAAGCAACCGAACAATGGGTCATATCATGGAAACTGTCAGGCAACCTTAAATATAGCTGTTATGATCTGCATAGTCTGCAATGTTCTGGAAACCAGGATGAGCAGTAAGGGGAAAAAATTCATAGAGGCCATAGAGTTGTTTCAGTTAGTCAAGAACAGAGCAGGCTGCAGGGAAACCCAAAGGGCACCCAGGGAAAGGGGTTGGGTGGTGGAAGGACAGGGACAGGGCAAGGAGCCCACCGGGAGGAAGACAAGGATGAGGCAGAGCAGAGGGCAGTTGAGGTAAGGGGGTGATGCCTGGTGCCTGGGTGGTTTGGGAAGTTCAGTGGGCTTATCTAATGGCATCTGGTGACCCCCTCTTTCCCCCAGCTCTTCTTCTCCTCATCTGACCTCTCCAGTGTGTCCAGACACCAGAGAACTGATTTAGCATTTGCACAAACTGACCCAACAACGACCCAGGAGTTTGTGTTAGGCTCAGCATGGATGTGGGGGCGTCCCAGATCCTCACAGGGCAGCTGAGATTCACCCCTTACCACTCACCAGGGGCTTCAACATGTGGATGTCTGCTCTCTCCTGAGAGAGCATCCCAAGTATCCCAACTGAGGCAGCCAGCAGACACGGACTCAACTTGGAGCCCAAAAGCTTCAAAGTGAGTCGGAAACTATTTTATCACGGCAAGATCAGTGCAAGCCACAGTGCTGGATGCGAACGGGATGGGGGCTGAGAAGCCCTCTTACTGGAAATGGCTCGTATTTTGCTGTCTGAGCACAAGCCTGGCGCAAGGAGGGAGTCACTGAGGAGCACCGCGCTATGTAGGAGGTCATCCCTTTGGCCTCCAGCTCTACAGGCAGATGCTCAGCTGGAATAGTGTTATAGCCTCGGAGACTGAATAATTTATACCACTAGAGGAGTTTTTTCTTCCCCTTCTTCCTCCCCACTGCCCTGTTCTCCCTCCTCCCTCCGTGAGCACTGGCAGGCAGCTGAAGAGCAAGGGGAGCATCCAAATGCCTACCCACAGCAATGTCCCCAGCTCAGACATGTCATAGGGAATGGAGCCTCATGGGACACCACTGCCCTGCTGACTCCACACAAGCACCAAGGCAGTAGTTTCTCTGCTGGTTCATAGCTGATCGTGTCTTCAGAGCCCCTTGGGGGCAAAACACAGCTCTGGTCTGGTAAAGTCAGCACAGCAACCTTGGAAGGGGGCTTTGGCTCCTCAGTGCCCTGGGTAGGTGCCTGTCCCTTCCTCCCAGCATCCCCATGTTGCTCCCCTATTAACTGGGCTCGTTGCCGCTATGGTCTCTCGTGACATCCCTGCCACCCTGTGACCCCCACAGCCTCCCCTCATGCCCATCTGCTCCCCTCATCTCTAGCTGCTGTCATGGCAAAGAGCAGTGTCCCCCGAGCCAGGCAAGGCCAGGAGCTGCTCTGGGACAGACCCTTGCTCACGAGGCCACTGGAAGATCTGCCAGGGCAGGTCCATGCCAGGGGAGAGCTCCAAGGCACAGAGGGACGCCCCCTGTGCTACATGGCTCAGCGCTGACCTGAGTATTTCCACTGGCCTTTTCTTGACCATTTTTGGTCCCTTTCATTTGTTTTTGAATCTGTTCCTCCTCTTTGCCCAAGTTCTTTGCGCTAATTGGGAACTGGCTCCTCTCGGGGTGGGAGGTCTGTCAGGACTGCCTTATGACAGATTTACTTTGTCTCTCTGTCTCAGCATTTTGGCAGTTTGGTTCTTCTGCAATGTTCTGGATTTGGATTTTGCTTCTCAGTGCTGATATCCTCACAATAGGCAGCCTATGGATTGACTAAATTAAATCATAACGAGCTGGAATGCAACTGGCAGCTCTGCAAGATCCCCATCAACACGGGGGTGGCTTGTGAACGCACAGCTGAGCTGTGTCTCTGGGCGGGTGCAGGCCCACGGCCACAGCCCCGGGCTGGTGGGTGAGACCAGGGTGGGATGCAGGTGGCCTGCTGAGTGTGCCACGAGCCACGGCACTAACGCCTTGGCACGGACACCACACGGCAGGCAGGAGCTGCTGGCGCTTGGGGGAACAGCATCCTGAGCTCCAGCACGGGGCTGGCAGGTGGGATATGTTGGTCAGTAGACATCAAAGGGTGCAGGTTCAGAAGGAGGTCAAGTTGGAGAGCTGAACTGCTGTTGATGGAAGGCAGGAGATGAAGCTGCTCCTCTTCACCAGTGTTGGTCCCTGTAGCCTACATGCGCTGGGTTCATCAGTCCTCTTCGCTCCATGACTGGAGTTTCTTCTCTGTCCCATTGCCACATTCTGAGTGCCACCAAACCCTTCTGCAGCTGAGTCCCTTCTGCTGTATGGTGGTACTGTGTTCATGCCAGCCTTTCTTCTTGAAGAGGGGTGTCTGCATCATCTTTCCTACTGTAGGATGTCCTACATCAGGACATCCATAGAGGGGGCATATCTCTACCAGCACACCCTTTCCTCCTGCTTTCCCTCAAATCTCCCCTTTTGTGAATGACCGACTCCCCCAGGCTGGTTTTCAAGCCAGAAGAGCTTTTCTAACCTGTTGCTCACTTGGCTTAACCTGGCATGTCAACAAATGCAATGGGCCTCAGAGCAGAGCCTCATTTCGTGTCCTGTGCATGGAGGTGACACACAGAACCTCTTGGTTTGTGAAGAGCAGCCAGCAAAGAGAACAAAAAGAAATCCCGGGTGACGCTGAGTGTGGGAGTCGGTGGCCAGCGTGGGATTGCAAGAATGCTCATCCCAGCTTGCAAGACTCCAGAAGGAGATCCAAACCCAGGGAAAGCCCTCGAGAAATGGATACAAGGCATGGGCTGAGGCCAGGGCTGAGAGCGGCTGTGATGGGAACCCAGGCAGGGAACAAATGGGAAATAGTGAAGGAGGGTGAGAAAGCAGTTTGCTCTCCCTCCTGAGGATACTGCTGCTCACTGCAAGCTGCCTTAGCAGGCTGCGACCTGCCTCCAGCTCTGGTGAGGCTCGGCAACCTTCCTGCCTCTTGTGCTTGCCAGCACCTGGCAGTCGCAAGTGGGAAAGCGCTGCGGAGTATGTGGCGTAGGTATTGTTTAGTTTGGGTCAAACATGCCAATCAGCAGCACAACAGGAAAACTAATGTGACACACACACGTGTCAGAGCTCACTTACGTTTCCTGAGAGAGCTCTGACCATCATGCTGCAAGCAGGGCTGGCCAGGACGTGCTTGCAGTTAGGCTGTAAGTCTTCCCCAACACCCATCTGCAGTCAGGTCCAGGAGGAGAATGACAGGCCCGCGAGCAAAATCCACAGGAGGGGATGGCCTAGGTCTGCCCAGACACGGGTGAGGTAGATAACCACTCTCTCCTGGAAGGGCAAACGAGCATGTGGAGGGTGAGGGGCAGCTCCCATGGAAAGGCACTGCCAGAGGGAAGGTTGGCTTCAAAGCAGTGGGATGAAGAAACTTATACAGAGCAGGTTCTCTGGGTACCCTGAGGTGTGTATCAGAGTATTTCGGGTCTCATTTCTCCTGAGTTTCTCATGGTGAGGCTCTGTGGTTCTTAGGGATCTGGACAAACCCTGTGTCCCCTCTCCTTGAGATCTGGGTACCCACCTTGCTCATGGGAAGAGAACTTCTGTATGGAAACCAGTTCATCTCCAAACCCAACCATGTTCCTCTTCCAAGATAGTAGGAGATAGTAGGACCACAGGCAAATTTCTCAAGATTCCTCTCACTTACTGACTGTGGGATATCTCTAAATCCTAATATCGATGCAGGGAACCAACAAACCTCACAAGTGCCCACGTAATGCTTATTAATAACTGAAGTAGGTAACTAAGTAAAGCCAGAGGGATAGTTGGAGAAGGGGCTCAGAGATTCACTGCTGGTTAGTCCAAGAAGGGACGTCATCTGGCTTGCCTTCCTGCACAGAGCAGGCCAGAGTATTTCCACAAGCAAGGACTTGTAGAGCACGTATTTTCAGCAATTTTTTTGTATTGATTTTTGAGTTGGCAATAGTAGAAACTCCTCTCACAGCCCTGGTTGACTTGTTCCAGTGCATCTTATTCCACATCAGATCTTGAAATTAACCTAATGATCAGCTTGATTAAATTATAGTAAATCAAGTAACAGATCTATGTCATCTTTCTGGAAAGACATCAGTCTTGTTTAGCTCTGAACTTCCCAAATCAGCTATCATTTGACTAGCTATGTCTCTTCCAACCCAATGGGGATTTTGGACTAGATGCGCTCCTGAAGTCCCTCCAGCCAACGTTTCTTTGCTTCTATTAATATCTTGCTGTAGGAGAGTCAACACTTTACATGGGCTTCAGCTTCTCCAGGGGACCACTCTGCTGAGCTCTGCTGACAGTAGATGCAGCTTGACCACAGCAGCACCAAGGATGCAATAGTCTGTCTCTTTCTTTAAACCTGGTGTCATGTACACCAACCCCCTCCAAACTGAAAGAGTATGTCACATTTTGCATTCAAATGATAGACCTGGATGAAAAGACTGTGATTTTTTTATATGCATTAAACATATAATTTGTTACCTACCAACCATGCATGTGGGAGAGAGAGAAAAACAGAGAAGGAGGGACATGTTTCAGAGGGCAAAGCTGTGGTAGGTGGTGGGTGTCACTGCACTCACTGCTTGCTTACTCCCAGGCAGTTGAACAGGCCAACACAGAGACCAGGACCCAATGTTAAGGTTGAGGCAATGCTGTTTGATGGTAGGGATTAGGAAAATCTGTGGGTACTGTGGTTTTGTTCAGCCTCTGGAGCCTGGCTTGCTGTTGAGAAGATTAGCAGATGATCTTGAGGACTCTGCTGCTTTGTGTCAGCATGATCACTGACCGTCTGGAGATGACTTGCCCCGGGAATGCTGAATCATGCTTTGTAAGCTGAGGCACACCAATTGTGTTGGCATGATGAAGCTGGAAAACTGCAACCAATGTCTGTTAGAGACCATGAGTGACCTCTTGGCTACAAGGACTCTTCCTTTGCCCATTTTTGAGCTCTTGTCCTGAGAGGCTGTTTTGCCAGATGTCCTTCAGTGGCCACAATAGGACATCACTGCACTGAGGCCATGGGTACAACTCAGTGGAATTATTTAAGTTTCATTTCTGCAGTTAGGAACAGTATCTTTCCGGGATTTTAAGGTCCTTGGAACCAAAAATATTCCCTGCACATGGGGCTGTAGGTCATCTGAGTCCCTTCAGGATTTCTGGCTAACTTTAAGAGTCCATTTCAAAAAATGATTAAGAAGTGCAAAGTTTCCATGATTTTCTGTGATTTCTTCTCACCTTTTTCACACAGGCAACCTTTTCAAAGCAACACACTTACTGTAGTCCAGGGTAAGCCCTGGGAGTTCCCTATTTATTTTGCTCTTTGACAGCTTAAAACATGGACATGCACCATGTGAACCTGTAACACTGAATTCTAACTGCTTGAATATCCATCCACCAGCTGCTATGGCAGCCTCTGCAGCTGGAACGACTGTCTGTGCTGGAGCCTTCACAAGTTGTCCTACCTCTCGGCACAGACATCTTCCCTGAAGTCCCTGTCTTGTGTGGCTATCTGCCCAGCCAGGGGTTGTGTTGGCTCCTGTACCCCTCATCACTTACCCAAGTGTCCACAGGACTTTTGCCAGGAAAGGAGTGGCAAATGTTGATGCTATGCAGGGTAGAAACTCAGGGTAACATCTGGCTGGGTGGACAGAAGAGATGAGAAGGGGACACCACGCATGTCTCATCACTGTGGAAAATCGCCAGGGTATGAAGCCACTAGAAGTGGCTTGGTCACACGTGGCAATGACTGTGTGGCACCTCCTGCCACTGCTCACCCGGGGTGGACAGGCAGGGCAGGCAGGAAGGGTATCTTCTCCCACTGATTTGGAAGAGAGTCCGGCTTTCAGGAGTGTTACTCGCACAAGCCTTCAGGCTCCCGGCTGATGAGCCCCTGGGGCATCCGGAGGAAGGGAGGTGGGGCCGTGACCCGGTGCTTATAGAGAAACTCAGCAGGAATTAGATCTGTTCCATAAAATAAACAGTGCAAGTCTCTAATTTCCAAACAAGCCCCAATGGCCCCTTTCCCTGAGCAGTTCTGCTGTGACTAATCATACTGGTAGGTGTTGGGTCAAAATCAACAATGGTTCTCCACTAAGGTCACTCACTTTCTCTGTTTACACTGCTAATTTTATCACTGCTCAGAGTGTCTAATGGTATTATTTATACATTTAGCCATGATAAATGTTGATGCTAAATAAAGGCTTCCTAGCGTAGGCAGGTTGAGGGCTGATATGGCACATCCAGAACTTTATCATCAAAGGAATTAGAGCTGTGGGTAAGAACTTTCCTGGTTTGCTGCAAAGCCGAACACTTATGAATGGGAAATGGTGTCAGCAATCAGCCTTGCCTGATAACAAAGCACATCGCTAATGAGCAGTGCCTTTAAGAGACTGGATTTCACTAGGCTCCCAGGGAGACTGAAGGGAAGTACCCCAGCCTCCTTGCCGTGATGAAAAAATGCATCTGAAAGTGCTCGTACCTTCAGCTTTATAAAACAGGGCCCATGGGAGAGCAGAGACAGGGCTGATCCCGGCAAACACACGGCCATCCATCCAGAAGCCACTGGGAGCAGGGATGAATAGCCCCAGGACAGCCCCCAGGGGTGGACAACCCGAAGCAGAGCACCAGTTACTGCAATGCTCAGATGAGGCTTTTTCTTTGGAAAAATGTTTACTTTCTAGAGAAAAATCACAACCCGTATTATTTCAGTGGAAAGCTGGCTAAAAGCCAGGCAGTTTGACCCAGGGATGCCACGGGGTGAGTCACTGGACTTGTAGTTTTGGAAACTCCTGTCACCGTCATCATGTCTGGGACAGCCTTCCCAGTTTGGACTACATCACCCATGATACGCCAACAGGTCTTGCCTGTGAGTTGGGCTGATGCATGATGAAAGTCCTTGGCTACCGTCCAACCTGACTCAAACGCCATGAGGCCCTGACATGTCTTTTCTAATTAGAAAACTCACCCTTTTCCAGTGAGAGATGATATTTTAAGAAACCTTTTGTGATATTTGATTCTGTTTTGAGGGAAAACATTTGGCTTTTTTTATTTTTTTTTCATCTTGGAAAAGGGACATGGGAACACGAAAAGGGGTCTCAAGGCAAGGGAGGCAGGAAGATTTGTTTCGGAGGCATTGTGGCCATGGGGAACAGAGAAGGAGTAGCAGTTGAAGTGGATTTTGGAGAGGGAAACAGCAAACTGGGGGAAGGCAGCAAAGCAAGCAAAGGAAGAGAGCATGAAGGGCCAGTGGGCAGGAATTGAACTGTACATCAGGACAGAGTCCATAGCTGTGGTGAGAAGGCTGGTGGATGTGCTCTCAGTTCCTCATTCCTCTCAGTGTCCCTAACTAGCATGTTGTGATGCCACAGCATTCCAAATCCAAACCTTAAGAATTCTAAAGAGTCCTGGATCCTGACCTTCATTCAAACTAAAGCCACCTTACATAACACTGTTCTCCCAGGTTAAATAAGGGTGCACACAACTCAGTTTTGAATCCTGGTTGAAACCCTTGTGCTATCTGCACATCTGCTTGCATTTCTGCCTTTAATGCCCTTTTTCCAGCTCCTTCTGTATGGTGGGACAGAGAGGGTGACTGCAGGCCCATGGGCTGGAAAGGAGGCAGGAAGAGGAGACCCTGTTTACTGCAGTGTATCTTTTCAGGAACATCCGCCTGGATGTAGCATGTGGTTCTGGATGTGCTGTAGGGTCAAGGATTGGGGTGACTGCACAGACTAAAGATGTGTCGTGGAAGATCTTGCCTCAGTGGAAGCTGGACAGTGTGGGACACCTGCAGCAGTTTGCTGGTTACTGGGATGAGCGCAAATAGATACAGTTCACAGCCTACTTCTGGACAAATTTACTTTAGGGCAGATTTGGGTCAAGGGAGTTGAAGTGGTGTCAAGTTTACATGCTTGTCCTTATCCATGCATGAACTCATCAAACCCCAACCCTGTGCATCATGCAGTGATGAGTCTGTGATTCTGCTGCTGTAGCTGATGTGTGTCCCCTCTGTTGATCCATCTGGACTTATTTACGGCTTATATCAGTTTCACAGAGATCAGGATTAGACTAACAAGGGGCTGGATTTAGTTCAGGGGATCCCCTGGGCATGGATTTCCGTTACACAGGTCATATGCTTTCCCAGCAGGGTCTAGTGGCTGAACCACACAGTTCATTTTGATGCCACAGCCAGGCTATGTGGGGAAATTTGTCATCTTTGTCCACTGAGAGCTCCTGTGGCGGTGCTCCTGCCTGGAATCATAGATTTTGGGTTTGCTGAGAACCAGCTAATGGCCTTGGTACCACACAGAAGGGCACCTACACCTCCTATCAGCCTTTGAGATCACAGAATCACAGAATCACCTAGGTTGGAAGGGACCTTTTGAGATCATCTAGTCCAACCAATGTGGGGGGAAACAAAAAAAAACCAAACCACACACTACACACACACAAAAAAAAAAACCACCAAAAACCAACAACAAAAAAAAAGCCCCACAAACCACCACACAAAAGAGAAGACAGGACTTTCATGTTCTCTAGATATCCTCTGATGCTATCTCTCAACAACTCTGGAGCTCTCACAGATGTTCCCATCTATTGCCCTGCTGATGTGACAGCAGAAAGGAAAAACCCAGGAACATAATTGCCCCTGAATTTCATATGCCATATGATGTGCTTAGGGGCTGTTCTCGAATGTCTGTAGTGCTGCTGGCTCAGAATAAATGATTTCCAGTTTTGAGGGAGGCACCAGGTTGCATATGTCAAGCTTCTGGATTTCAAGCAGGTAGCTAACACCAGTTTTTGGGTAGCATTTCCTCTTTTATCACAATGAAGGCAAGAGGAGATCCTACAGAGGATTGTTGTTTGATGTCAAAACACTGGATGTCTCCTGACATTGAACCCAGATGACAGTTTTTGGAGGGAACTGGAGTACTTGTGAGTAGGGGAATTACAGTTGTAAATCCAGGTGAGGATGCATTTATTTCAGATGTTGATGCTTGCTGCTCCTTCCTTTTCCTGGTGTGGCGTCTGACCAACCAGGGTGTTGTTGAGTCAGGCGGCCTTGGTTTTTACTGCCATGGGGTGCAGCTCTGATGGCCCATCAGAAAGCAGAGGGGTGTTTCAATGTGGCTGAGAGGCAGAACTTGAAGATCTCCTTGATTCTGCAGACTGTAATAACTGTTAGCTGCTTTGAGTCATGTGAAGATGTTTTCACTGCGGTAATAATGGAACTTTCAGAGATGGTTGCTTGGATCTCCATCCCCTTGGAAATGGTGGCCACTTCCTTGCCCATGTCCTTGCAGTCAAGTCAATGCATCTCAGCAGTGGTGGAGTTCCTGGCAGTCTGGCATGATGTTGACTCAGGCCTTGTCTTGGGGCTCCACCAGAGTTAGGAGGTGGAAGTGAATAGCTTGAATAAAGTCAGTGGCACAGAGTGGGACATCCTGCTCTGTCAGCTCTCCCTGGCTAGCCGATGCCTGCGAACAGGCACAGTCTGGGCATGTCCTCTGTCTTACCAAACATCTGAGAGGAGGTGCTCTGCCAGGGGGAGCTGCAGTTGCAGGGCAGCCCAAGGACCATTTTTTTGTTGAATGCTTCCTCTGGGTAATACGGGACGGCTGTTCTCGGTTCCTGTCCTTAGGAGTGGAGTCAAGAGCTATACATGCTGTTATGTGAGCTAGCACATTAGTGTAAACAGCAGTCTCCAAAACAGTGGCAGGAGAATTAACTGATGCTATATGCTGCTGCTTCGTGTTTTCTTTGGAGTTGAGGAATAGGTTTTGGAGAGATTTTCCTCCCCTTTTTCTACTTCTGCCCTTGGACACAGCTCTGTTATCCCCAGCTGACTTGCCTAAGCCTATAATCCCTGGTGCTCAAGAGAGTGAGAAGAAAATAGGATTCAGAGTCCAAATGCCTTATGTGTCGGACTCTAGAAGATTCCTACCATATGCTCTGGCCACCAAGCAAAGGGACTGAACTCATTTTATATCCTGTCATGTATTGCTGTTGTGCATAAGAAGCTGGAAAAGCCATGGTGAGGTCTGTCTGTCACAAGTTTGGCGTGTGGACCTGCTGAAGCACTGGGAATGCAGCACAGCCTCACAGCAAGCTGCCCCTTGTGCAGCATGGTGTCTGATAAGCTCCTGTTTGTCACCTCATAAAAAATGTGATGGGCAGGAAGAAAGGCAGATCCTGTGTACCCACCTCAAGCAGAGGTCTTTTAGTTTGAAAACATTTATCTTGCATGCTTGAAATTGAGAACATCTTTCTGCTGTTTGAGGAGAAGATAAGTAACGACCCAACCCATTTACTCAGAGCAACCACTGACATATGAAGGGGCCTCCAAGATGATGTGCAATCCTCTGCTTCTGGCCAGCCAGAGATCAGGAGGACCCTGATCTGCCAGGGGCACCGTGCTGTCTCCTGTCTGCAGTGCCTACTGCTGTCATTGCCTAGGAATGCCCAGCTGGGGACATCTGGCTGCTTTTCTACCTTGTGTGTTGCAACAGCACTTGAAAGGTGTCACGGCGCAGCACTGAGGATGGACCCTTATTATTTTTGTTGGTTCGGTTTGCATGCTTGGGTACCACCTGTAAGCAGCTCTTGGCATGGAAGAAATGTTTATTGTTAGCTGAGATGAAATTCTCTTTTACGTGTCTCTCTTGCCAGTGAAGTCCATTGCTGCCTTATATTGCAGCATAAGATGAATTCACAGTCTCTCTCCAAGCAAAATCAGTCCTCTCCAAGCCCTGCTGGGGTCCAATGCAGCAGATTTATGAATCCTGTGGATGCTTTCCAGAGACAGAGCACAGTTCTGGGGAAGAGGCAGCACAACGGGCCATTGCTTTTCCAAACAGGTTCACAGATCCCTGGATCCAAGTCAGGGGCAATCATGGGGCAGGGACCATGCCCAGGAATGTCCACGTGCAGCCACCAGCTGGTTCTGTGGAAAGTGGGGTCCAGCCACACACCCCTCAGAAAAGGAGCAACCACCAAATCCCTGAGCTTAGATGCTGATTTTGTTGAGCTGGACACCTCCTGTACAGCTGGCACTGTCCCACTTCTACCACCAGCCAGTAAGCCCTGTTCTTTATTTTTCCACTAAATCAAAGATTCTTCTTGTAGAAATGTAGACTTATAAACACTGTTCAGTCACTTCATCATCTTTTCTTGGATAAGTTAAATTAATTGACCTACTTTAATCTCTCACTAAAACATGCCCTTTAGATACAATGTCTTTTCTCTAGCTCTTTTCTGAACTGTTTCTTTTTTTTCATTTTTCAGTATCTTAAAAGAAACACATAAGGCTAAAAATGGGAAGACTCTTCCAGTATGGTCTTATCAATGTTATAAACAGATAACTTCAACACGTTTCTCAGTGCTACCCAATTTCTGCAGGCAAGATTGCATTCCCACATATAGACAAAGCATCACTTTGGCAATTTGAGCTAATATTATCAACACTGACCCTTAGGTCACTTTCAAGGTCATAGCTTTCCAGGGTACAGTCCACTGTCTTGTCAATGACATCTTCATCTTCCTTCTTGAAAGTATAAAATGTATCTGACTTGAGTGAAATTAAAATGCATGGTCGGTAACACCTAGTTAACCATACCCTCAGTTACTAGACTGTTCAAAAGCTGCAAACACTAAGTACTTATGTTTTTAACTACAACACGTTTTCTGAACTTTGAAACTACCACAGCAAATATTTTTCCCTGGCAGGAAATATTTTACCTTGACCACTGATAAAGAGCTTGTGTTGAGCAGGGTTTAGAGCAGGACACTAACGTAGCCCCCCTGAAACCCCTGCAGTATCATCAAACGATGATGCCCTATTAGCGTTTCAGGATCTGTCTGTTGGGCAAATTTAAATCCACTTAGCAGAGCAAATGTCATTTTTGGTCAATGAGAGTCTCAAGTACAAAATACCCCTGAATTTTAGTCTTCAGAGAAGACCAGTGTGTCAGTTGTTACCTTCACAGACCAAACTCCATAAAATTATAGGTTGAACTCATGCTTTAAGGGCAGAAACAGCTTTTAATACTCTCTGCATAGTCTTGTATCAGCTTGCCACAATTTCATCTGGGACTGATGTCAAGTTAAGAGGCTGACAGTTTATTCTGTGCTCTGTAAATATTTGTACACTGTTGGCCTTTTCCAGTCCTTTGGAACAATATTCCAACATTTGTTCAAAATAAACATTAACGGGGCGGAGCTCAGGGCCCAATTCTTTATATACTCTTGTGTGCAGATTTTTAGGTTCCTGCCATTTCAAAGAGAGACTCTGCTTTCTGTCTCTCAGCTTTCCAACCTGCACCCGGTTTGACAGTAGTCGCATCAGTGTTTGTTGTTCTCAGTGTGAAGATGTCACCTCAGGGTGCGGGCTATAGAAAGCATCCAGCAGATAAAAAACCCTGCTGTGGGTGGGTGCACTGACCCAGAAGACCTTCATGCTCTTAGGTTACTTTTCTATCTCAGCTTCCACGAAGAGAGTGCCAAGAGATGAAAGCTGCGGATGGGGTCAGCATCAGACAAGGGAGAGGATGGATGGGAACCCCCAGCGGGTTGGCCAGAACATAGGCAGGGTTGGAGGAACATCATCTAGCAGGAGCTGGGGATGAGGTCAAGGATGTGTGAGGCCTGGGGTGTCAAATATGTGGGTGGGAAGATAGCTTGGCGGAGTTTTTCCCTACTTTCTCATTACTGATTAAGATCCCTTGCCAAAGTGAAGCACTCCAGTTATGCACAAAGGCTGAGGAAGCCTGAAAAGCTAAGGAGGCATTCCCTCCACCACATTTCATCTCCGTCTCAGGAGCCACCCTCCGTAAAGCGTCTTGCTCGGCACTGGGCACTGAATTCACCAGAATAGCCAGAAGAAGGTGGGAATTCTGATTCTTTTCCTCCCCATTGCTTGTGTAATGAAGCTGTAATCCCCCAAGCAGCCAAACTGGCTGCAAATCTATTGGAGCAGCCCAGGGAAGCAAAAGGGAAAGTGGAATGCTCTAAGGTATAAAAGGAGTCCTCCCCTACCACGGGCACCAGGACAGCAATAGTGTTGAGGAGGGTGAGAGCTGGTCCACGTGTTCAGTGCTTCTGCAGAGAGGGCATGGAGTGGCTGTTGGCTTGTGGGGTCACCTACCACCCCCTGTAAGGCACAAACCCTGGCCACAAGAGAATAGGAACATGGGGGAGCATGGACACCTTGTAGACCCACCTTCCTGAGGAAGGAACATGGCTTGGATATGTAAGACTCCTCTTGGTTGTTTTCTTGGCTTTTGCTAGAGACCAAACCAGAGGAGATGCCACTGTTGTCTCCTCTGGCCTCATCTGTGTGATAACCACCTCTGGCTTTGGTGTGAATGTGAATGTCCTTCCTCCTCATGGCACAGAGGTGCTGACAGCAACCCCAGCGCTGAGCAGAGAGAATGCAGGCTCTCTGCCTTGCTGGAAAAGACTGACAGGGAGAACAAGGATAGGAAAGCAAGCCTGCGTCAAACCCCAGGGAAACACTGAGCAAATAGTCTAAGAGCCTGGTACTATTATTCATTTTGTTTCTAGTATTATATAATGGCATGAGGTTAGAATAACACACTCAAGTAAAGAAAAAAAATGACCTACAAGATACCAAAACAAAACACATAGGGAGGACAAGCGTCTTTGGCTCTGAATCCTCCAGAGGAGGTTTGATGGGGGAACCCTCCTCAGCTGCATCTCCCCAGTGGTTTGCAAGTAACCCTGCCGTGGCTTTAACAAATGCAAAGCCAGATGCAGGTGTAAAAATGTGCAAGTTTTCTGGGGACGGGCAGCAAGGTGGGCTTCTGGGCTTGTGGGGAGGGGGGAAAGGAGGAAACTAAATATAGACCCACAAGCTCAGGAAGGAGAAGTTTCAGTGAGAGTTGATTTATGGTGCCTGCTAAAGCTGGCATGGTCTGTCATCCAGCTCACTGGGTTTTGTCAGGGTTCTGAGAAGTGGACCATCAAGCAGATATCCCAAGGCAAGGCTCGTTACAAAGGCTGCTCTCTTTTCTCCTAGAGTACTTCAATGCCAAAAGTGAGTCAAAGACCNAGGGGCGGGGGGGGCATTACTGCTGGAAGAGTCATAGCCTGCTGGTGAGAATTTAGGAGATATCCAAGAGGTCAGTGAACCCCCACCTTTGGCACTGCAAGGCCTGGACTATGTAGTTTGGGCTGTCTTCCCAATCCCAGCACGGCTGGATCCAGTCCCTTCTGTGTGTGTTCCACACCCAGGGCCAGTACATGTGGTTTTCAGTGGGCAGCAGTTGGCAGAGCAGGGGGCACAAATGTGCTGTGCATGATTGCAATTGGTGTGGACGGCTTGTTTGGGGACTGTGTCTGTGTCTGATCAGGGGCAGGAGAGAGTGTCAGGTTCAGCCGTGCTCCCCGCAGCGGGGATGGCTGTGCCTGGTGCCGCAGCAGCGCCGAGGAGGCTTTCCCAGGGACACATTCCAGTCCCCTGGGTCACCGCAGCTCGCTCGGACGCTGTTTTGATAAAGCTCCCAAGTGGATCTCTGACAAAGTGCAGCCTGAAAAACAGCAAGTGACGCCCTCGCTCCTTTGAAGCCAATGGGATTTCAGCCTCAGAGCACAGAGGGGCGAGGATTTCCCCTGGCCTCTTCTCCCTCTGCCTCGGCTGTGGTGTCAGTGGGCACAGAGGCTCCAGCTCTTTGGGGTCACAGTAAGGCAGGGTGTGTGCTGTCCATGGAGACCAGACTGGATGAGAAAAAGGGCATGCAGCCGTTCAAATGCTCCCTTCTGACACCAAGAGGGTCCCTCTGGCGCAGGCTGTACGACTAGGAACTGCAGAAAGGCTAAGTGATGGGGGAGCTCCCACATGGCCATTGCAGAAGCCAGCACAGAAGGACACGTAGGGCACAGCCTGGCTGGATGGGAAATAGCTGCCTCACAGCTTGGAAGGTGGTTTCGATTCCCTTTGGTGCTTGTTCTTCCAGACATCTCTACCTGCTCCTTGTTCCTGGGATTTTGTGTGGTCAAAGTTGTGTTTAGTGGTCGTGGTGCACCCATGGGCAATTCCTCCTTGACTTCCCCCAGCAGCCACCCCCAGCACAGCCCTGTGGTGTGCTCCTCCGCTCAGCACAGCTCAGCTCAATGAAGGGGGTGGGCAGCTGTGTCCCCCCACCAACCTCAACTCACCCTAGAGAAAAATGACACTCTGCCACAGGACCCAGGCAATACCTGCCAGCTCTGTCACGGGCCAGCTCTCCCTGTCAGTCTCCATATCACATGTGGTATGGTGTTGGCTGCAGAGCTGAAACGCTCTCCCTGTCCTCTTTCTCCTCTTCCCCAAGGTAGGCAACAATTTTTTTGCCTCATTCTTTGATGGAAAGTCTTCTCCTGATGTGTAAGATGAAGTGTCACTTCCACAAACCCTCCTTTCTTTAGCAGGAAATATCTCCCCGTCTCAAACTCTCCTTAGCTGGATGATCATTTATCTTTGGGTTTCCACTGGTTTCATGTTTCCTGTTTTCTTCTTCCAGATTGTGATCCCTAGCTGTAGATATTTTACAGCTCTGCTTTGCTTTCCACATATCACTGTAGAGATAATCTCTGAGCAGACAGTTTCTTTTGCCTTTGGTCGTTATTGGAAAAAAGTAACTGAGCTATCAAAACACAAGTGTGCCTTTGAAACCAAAAAAGCTCCTCTCTGACCATGCATCCTGTTGGCCCCAGACAGTAATTGGGATCTCTGCATTTCCCAAGTATTTGCTTTCTCTCTGCTTCTCCTTTAAATCCCCCAGAGCCTGCTGGCAGTGCTGGCAGGGCTGATGCTGTCTTACCAGCAGAGAATGCCTTGCGCTTGGTTTTGTTGATTCCTTTAATCTAAACTAAGTCATTCCCTCAGAAAGTTCAAGGCTCTGGAAAGGTGACGCTTTGGGCCCCATCCCAGGTGAATGTTCCCGTGCCCTGCCAGCTCCCAGAAGGGTAACGGCTTTCCAGCTCTCTTGCAAGTCCAGCGCGGCTGGAGTCGACCGTTATAAACCTGCCATGAGGGATGAGAGCTCATGAAAGAAAAAAGAGCCTCTTTATTGTCTGTCTACTTGCCTGCCTTCGGTGCTGCTTCCCATCACTGTACTTATCTCAGTGCTTCCACAGGAGACGTACAGCAGCAGTGAAGCCACGTGCGCACAGAAATATTCTTAAAGCAACTGAACCCGACCGGGGTCATTTAGCCCTGTCACTGCTCTGTCTCCGGCATTTCCAGGAAATTAACTTCCCCTCCTTTGACTTTCTCTGAAATAAAGTGGTGACAAGTTTTCTGGACTAACTTTTAAGAAGGAAAGACACAAGACATGGAAAGTTCTAGGCCGTGTGCTGGAGGAAAGCAGCACAGGTGGTCCAACAGATGGTTGGACTCTATGATCTGAAAGATGCCTTTCAACCTAGGCAATTGTACGATTCTATGATTTTTCTAGAAGCTGAACTCAGTTGCTGTGATACTGGGTTCTTTCCACTGTTTTGCTGTCTGCTGCTGCAGTGATCATTTCTGAGTGGGAGGTTTCTTTGGGTTTTCATATTTTCCCCCACAAAGTCCTAGGGTAGGGAGCAGGGGAGGTAGAGAAGGAAGGGGAGAAATCTAGTGTCAGACTATCTTTCAAAAAAATCCACCACAAAACAGTATCTCGTTGCTTGAGATAGTCCTGCTTCAGACCTGGCTCCTGGTCTTGTTTGCACCTCTGCTGTCTCATATGGAGCACCAGGTTCCTGATGCTGAGATGCAGCTCAGGTGACACTACAGACATGGGCAGGAGGTGCTGGGTTCCCGTTTTCAGAGAGTTGGGAGACTTCATGTGGGTTGGAAGGCAACTAACAGCACCTTTCTGAGAACAGCCTAAGACATTTTGTAGACCAGACCACCCTGTGGACTGGCATTCATGGACACCTGGGCTGGAGTCCAGTCGTTGCTCCCATTGACTCGAGTTCCACCACCCTCTTCAGAAGGTGTGAAGCCCCAGGACACGCTGACAGGCAGGGACCATCCTCTCATTACAGCCTGAGTAGCTTCACAGGTTGTTTACATCCACGCTCTTGTGCCAACCCCATTCTTTGTGTTATGTATCTCCCTGCCCCACCGAGTCTGATTTTGGTACTTCT
The DNA here is from genome assembly GCA_013400375.1 of Thinocorus orbignyianus. Taxonomy (NCBI): domain Eukaryota; kingdom Metazoa; phylum Chordata; class Aves; order Ciconiiformes; family Thinocoridae; genus Thinocorus; species Thinocorus orbignyianus. Next base: position 144,024 of record VXBW01005829.1, on the reverse strand, counting down.
CCTTGTTGGACTCAAGGCTTTGATTTAGAAAAAACAGGCTTGGAATACAAGTGCTGGGGTGTGGGAAGAGAGGCTGAGCCCAAACATGTGTGGGATCTGTGTGTGTGGGATCACCAATATGCTTGTCCAGACTTTTATTGAGAACAATTTTAATGCCTGACAGTCATTTCACACCTTGCATCTCCGCTTGCTGTAAACAGATTTGTTCTCCCAGGTAATTAAAAGGGTTCCACCTTCACAAACCAGTCTGGTCAGCAAGTCACCAAACCAGGGCTGCCCCCAGCCCTGGGGTCTCCGCTCGCCCACTACTGATTCCCCCTGGAGACCATGACAGTATGTTCCGATGTGGTGCAGGTGAGGATGAGCTGCAAGCTTGGCCTTCATCCTGTGTTAGATATTTTTTTGTCCTCAGGCACTGCTCAGGGTTCTGACACCACAGCCACCTGCTACTCCAAATCCCTCTGTTGTGCTATTGACAGTTTACAGGGGTCTAATTAACTAATTTAACTAATTAACCAAGGAATTTGTCTAATTTCTTTCTGAACTGCTGATGGCACCTGTACTTAGATATTCACTAGTGGCTGCATAAAGTACTTTGATACGTTGCAAACTGGTCTCCTGACAGTCATCCATGTGCCGCTTCTAGCGCAGCAGAGGTGGGGACAGCAGTCCTGAATCCATCACCCATCATCTCCACCAGTTCCTAAACCCTGCTGCCTCCTTCCTCAGCCTTTTCCTCTCCAGAGTCTCTTTGCACGCTCACACAGCAGCAGCTTTGTTCCCTCTTCATCTCCATCACTGCTCTCTGGGCTTTCTCTGACTTCACTATGTCCTTCTTGACACTCAGAGACTGGGTTGTGTTCACCTTCTGTCTTGTTCTCTGCATTGTCAGAGTTGCCCCAGGCTGGGACATGTGTCGTGGAGGTCTCTGCATCATGCCAACCCTCCACACTTGGCTACACATGCAGGACTAGGGATGGGACATCTCCAAGCTCCAAACACTTCCCACGCCAATCCCAATTCTAACACGCTGGCTGCCCTGATGCCACCAGACTTGTCCCTGTGCAGTGCAGCCCAAGGGGCTCTTGCAGGCAGTGGCTCACACCAGTGCACTCCAGTGTCCCCCCACCCGACACCTCCCAACTTGTGCTAAATCCTACAATGATATGTGCTCATGGTGTGTCCCACTGCATGGAGGCAGCAGGAGAGACAGGGATGTGGGTAGCTCTTTGCACAGAGACACAGGTCCTGTATTTTGGACTCTTCTATTCCAGCTGATGGAGAGATGCTGCTCCAATAGTCAGCCCCATGTCCCCTTCCACCAGCCTCTGTCCAGTGCGGGTCTGGGAGATGCAGTGAGAGCACCAGTGCTCTGCAGTGGAGCCAGGAGCACCCACTGGGTGACCAGCGGCCAGGGGGCAGGCATTGCGGGTCTGACAGAGGGCACGCCGCGGGCGGACACAGCGCATGCGTCTCCACGGAGCAGAGCCCCAAATTCTTGGCAGGGCTGGCTTACACCTCCTACATGATTATAGCCTGCACTGCAGAACTGGAGCTGAAATTTCCACACATGGTACTTGTCGACTCGTTCTCCAGAAGCTTTGGGGAGCCGTTTCTGCCGCCTGTCACGTAACTGTTTGCCTGCAGGAATGTGCTGGTGTTTCTTTCGGGGGATTACTAGGTCTTTCCTGTCCTGTTTTTCCTTGGAAAAGCCCTTTCTGTCTGCAGGGCCCAGGCAGGATCTCTGGGCTGTGTAAAGCTTTGCACCACACAGCACATGCAGGGCTCTTGCCTTCTGTATGTCTGTGTCAGCAGAGAGCAGGGCACAGGGATGAACAGTTCTGCTCTGGAGAGGAGCAACCTCCTGCTGCTGTCACCAGCAAAGCTTGACAGCTCATCGCGCTGAAGCTGCACACTCCAGGAAGGCAACTCATCCAGAATGGCCATCCTTTCCTGGGCTGTTGTAGAGCAGCAAGTGGGATGCAGGAGTGGCACAAGCATCTGAGGAAGTATGGGGAGGTTGTTACCCGTGGTCTGAGCTCCTCTGGGGCCTGGCAGATGGGCCACTTGGCAGTGCTGTGCCCACAGACAGCAGCCTGGACCCTACCTCTGCCCTCCCATGGAACAAGGCTGGAGCCACAGTCCTCTGCTGTCATTCACAGACACAAGGAACCCTTCTTCCTCCAGGAATCCAGTGTCAAGGGCTGTTTGACTTGATGGTTGAGCTGGACACTGTCCATCATTGGATGTCTCCACATCCAGTGTATGCTGAGATTCTGGTGGCTGGGAACTTGTACCTGGCATGCAGCCGGGGGATAATCTGGAAATTCAGAGTTTGGCCATCATACAGTAGGTGTAATGTTAAAACTCATCTTCTGGGGAATTTATTTTCTTATATAAATAGCAGGAAGCACGTGACCCACCTTCTTATCTGGAACTAAGAGATGGCCACCTAATCTGACTGCCATTTCTGTGGGGTCCACCAGGCTCAGCTGTGTTGTGTCACTGCGTCAGTCTCAAGAGTCCTTGGGCTCAACCTCAATGGGAAGGAGCAGGAGGAGTCAGTAATATGAAGGTCCTGTGAACTCCAGGCTAGAGAAGGAGCTACGCTGTCCACTGTTGTTCAAATAACTTGGGCCCAGGCAGTGCTGCCATCAGGAGAGGTTGTGGGACCACTCTCAGAGGAAGGTGGAATGTTGTGACGATGAGCAGTCAATACCAGGGCTGCCCCATGTTCCTCAGGACGAGGTAGGCTGAGCATCTGCTAGAACTTTCCACAAGCCTTGGTGGCTCTCAAGGTTGGTGGCATTTCGACAAGGAGCAGTCAGGGGTTGTAAAGATTGTCCAACCTACAGAGAGGTCCCTGTGCTCATCACGAGACCTGCAGGGTGATGAGAAGGGGCAACGCTGCCCAGCAAGTCTGGGCTCTGCACCAGGCTGCCCCATACAACTGGGGGTATCTCTGGACCTGCTCCCACCCATCAGAATGATGCATCTCCTCAGACAGTTGTACCCTTCAGGCTTTTGAATTAACCCAAAATGAGCTTCTATTTTCTCATGGACTTCTATATTGTACGCATCTTCCTATATGCTGACTGTTGAGAGACCTTTCCAGTGGCTTTTTCAAAGGATCCTTAGAAAAAAAGTCCTTGTTTACAAGACGATTTTAAGTCAAGATCAAAAAAATAAGGACTGTTTGCCTTATGAGTACAGAAATGAAGTCAGTACTGGCTGAGGTCATACCTCTTCTGGATCACAGTAGGTTTGAGTGGAGCAAAGGCTTCATATTTGCAAAGCCCAGAGATGGAGAGAAAATGCCTTAGTCATTGCAACACTTTGAGGAAGACTGAATCATAGCTTTCCTACGGGAAACTGCCACCCCTTGAGTCCATTTTGGGCTGTCCATTGCCTCTTTAGGAGCTGTTACTTTCCCTGCTTCTCCAGTCAATACATGAAATGCTTCTGGAGTGATTTGAAGATGTAGCTCAGAGTGCTCTGTGAGCAGGATGAAGACCAGTCATCTCGCTATGCTTTGCTTTGCATTGCTCTGCTTTGCTTTGCTTTCTTCGGGCATGGACCCACTGCAGATGATGAGCCCTTGAGCTGTGTGCGTGGGGGTGAGCAGGAGATGTGGGAGCATGCCGGTCTGCATGTCCCAGGCAGATTTTGGAGTGAAAGAGAGCACGCCTGGGGAGCAAGCTCTGCCTGGGACACTGCTGCAGACCAGGAGGACTGAGAAACATCAGCATTTTCTGAAAGAGCATTTCCTCTCATTCATTCCCTGAAGTCTCAAAGGATGGTTCTTCCCAGAAGTGTATCCATTCATCTAACCTCTCACTGCAGAAAAAGCTCTCGAGGGACAGCTGCTATCGCTCCATCTATCCGGGCTGCTCACTACAGCAGGCTTGTAAGTGGATCTGATTTCTGATAGCAGCGCAGGGCTCCTCTCCCTGAAAAGCCCCCGCACGCGGCCATGGTCAGACAGACTGCAGGACAGGACAACCCTGGCAGGAGCGAAGACTTTCTCTTAAGAGGTTAAAGAGTTACCTTGAGCTGGGATCTGTATTCTGTTAAATTATTTGAAAGAATAGCATTTCTGCTGTTTCCTTCTCCAACATGTAGAAGAAAAATGACTGTATTATGGTTGTGTCTAGAGTAGTCTTTGGCACAAAGCCAGCGGGATTTACAATGGAAGGGTGAAGAGTCTAGAGGGAAGGCAGTTCGTTTTGCTGTGGACAGTACTTACAGGGTCTGCAAGGACCAATCTTATGGCGGAGAAGGGGCCCATTGAAGCTCCAGAAGGGAAACCTGCCAGCGGAAAGCTGCTGGAGAAGCCATTTGTTCTGTCCATGAAACACGAGGTCAGCAGGACCCACCACCTCCTGCCAGGAGCGATAAGAGAGGGAAGGCAACAGAGTGGGATGGGCTTTGTCTACTCTGGATAAATGATCAATTTTATTGCAGCTTTTTAGCACACAGACCTTTCATGCTCCGCGTTTCTGTCTGGAAAAATATGTCTCCCATTTAGGAAGAAGCACCTGGCCTCACTGACTGGAGGGGAGGAAGCGGCTGAATATTGATTTCTAACACTCCGTATTAAATTCACATGCATTTCTGAACTGAATTTCACTCTAGAGGCGGGTATGGCTGCCAGGACGGGCAAGTATCTGTTCTGTTCTGGTTTCTGTTGCAGCAAGTATTTTCCTGCTCTGCTCGAATGCTGTGTCCTGCCTCTTGTTTACTCTCCAGAGGGAGAAGCTCGGGCAATGATGACCCTTGTCCTGAGCTGAGTCTCACTTTGGAGTGGTGGACGTGGGCTGTGGCACGTGTGTCTCAGCTGGGTGCAAGAAGTGCTGGAGGGAGACTGCAGATGCTGCAGGCATGGGGGTGAGGGCTGAAGCCATGGGCTTCATTAGCAGGGTTGCAAAGATAACGAGTGGCAGACAGAACTGAGGTCTCCCTGCAGGACCTCATGTTGCTGAAAGGATGTGCAGCCTTATTTGATACAGACCAGTGATTGCCACACGCTGAAGACTCTGTGCCTTGGGACAGAGAATGACAGAAGTCCAGCAGGGGTAGCCAGTTGTGGATGTTGCTCTGAAAGTTCAGGAACCCAACAGTGCTTCCAAACCACCACAGGGTGTGTGAACCTTCTCCAAAGGAGCCCTGGCCCTGCCTGTAAACCTCTCTGCCTCCGTTTTGCTCAAGATGAATTAGGTGCCAGCACTGTGGTGGGGGTATTTTTGCACTGCCCATCTGCCACTGGCACCAAAGGCCACTTCATGGCAGTTCACTTTGTGGTTGAGAGCATTGCTGCACGGAACTGGAGAGGTGGACCTTTTGGAGAAGTAATAAGGTGTAGTCTGGAAGAGATTATTGATTTGTTTTATTGGTTTGCTCTGATCAGGTCTGACAGTGGGTGGAGCTGGAAGAAACCCGTGTGTCCAGGTGGGTTTTAGACCTTCAGGGAGAGGCAAATGCCTTCTCCAAGGAAGGCACTGGCTTTTGGATCAGGACTGGCTATGAGTGTTCATAGCCTCAGCTCATGACCACAGGCAGAGACTGCAGGCATGGGTATTGTTGTTGTTTTCAAACTAACAAAGTGGTAAGTTAGATTTCACAGACACCACCCATTGTGATGCCCTGTACTCTGTGCTAGACCTCTGGACGTGGGTAAGATCCTGCCTTGGGCTGAGTGCATTGTCTCTTGGATGGAGTGAGATATGGCTGCCCACAGCTGCAGCTCAACTGGCTAATCCATCCCTGAGGTCCATTAAACTTCTGGCCAAAATCTTTCCCTCTGGCATAGTAAGACCTCCAGCTGGGCATGTGGGTGACTGGGAAACTCTGGCCCTGTGTTCTGCCCACCAGGTTTCACATCCTGAAGGATCATTACAGCCTGGGTCAGGTGTCTCTTCAGGAGCTACTGTGGGCTTGCTTTCTCAGGATGGTCTGTAGCAGATCCATACCTGACAGTGGCAGCAGACCCTTGGCTTCCTGCAATAAGAGTGGCATAGCAGGCCATGACGAGCATGGACAAGCACTGCTTTACCCAGCCATATCCTCAGAAAGGTTTTTAGCAATAGACAGGTGCCTTTTAAGCCGTTTTGCTGGTTAGCAATAAGGTATATTTTGAAGGTGGAAAGAAATGATTATTCTGGGAAATGTGTGGTAAAGTACTCATGGACTGAGTAACACTGGTTATAGAATGTTGCTGCTCCTCTTTGTAGGACAGTCTCAGAAGAGTTGTCCTAAGCCCAGAGGCCAGTGAGTGGCTTGCAGCAAGGACCTCTGTCTCTGACCAACCTGGAAAACTCAAGCTTTGTGTCAAGTCTTGGGCAATGAACTGAAGGCTTCTTGTTTTCCTTGCATCATCTTGGATTCTGACAACATCCTGGTTGGTGTGTGTGAACCTCACACCTCTTGTATAAATTGGACGTATCTGACACCAGTTCTCCAGGATAACTTGTCATTGAACTTGCTATTGACAACCTGAAAGTCAAGTGAGCCTTCATGCCCCAGCCAACTGGAAAGGACAGTTGCCTTCTAGTCACAATGGCCCCATGAGCTTTTGGGACAGGCTGGTAGACTTTGCTGGTCTGTGGAGTCAGAGGGGTACAGGTCCTGGCTCTGTGAATGGAGAAGTCCCCCAGCCTGGCAGAACCAGCAGTTGTGTGTATGAATTGCTGTCCTATCTCTCCCCCAGGAAAGACAGGCCGAGGAGCTCTCCTTTCACCCAGGCTCTTAACTTCATTGATGGTCCCCATCCCCAAGTGCAGGTGGAAGGAATGGGTCAAAGCCAGCTCTGCTGGGGCTTAGCAGAGGGAGAGGGGAGCAGGCGTCAGGGCTCAGCAGTGTTGGTGAGTGTTTGCCTGAGCATGCAGCTGCCTAAATCCCAGAGATTACTCACAGCAACCTCAGCACAAGAGTTACTGCTCAAGGAAAAACTTCAATGTCAAGAGCATGAGTAATAACCAAACTGGCACTTAACGGTTCAAACAGAAGATAAGAGCTAAGGCTGGATTCTCAGAGGGCTCATTTTATCTCTTTTATATATGTCACAACTGAAGAAATGAAGAATATAAAAGTTATTTATTAGTGTTTCGTTCCTGCAGTACTTTAATCATGTCGAGTGTGCACTAACCCCACGGTACCACGGAACTGGAGAAGAGATTAACGGATTAAGGGAATCCACTATCTCAGTAGGACCAGATTTGGGGGTGATCTTCACCCTCTGACCCCTTCACAGCTCTTTCCCGTTCACTTGAGAAGGTGCAGTGCTACTCCTGCTCAGCTCTGAGCCTTCCCCTCAGGGTGAAGAAGACATTTTGACCCTCCAGGCAGGAGGCTGGAGGTGGTCTGGCTGTGGGCACTGGCCCACGAGTCAGCTCTTGTGGTTGTCAGAGAGAAGAGCATCGCCAGGCTGCACTTTCCCTGCTCCTGCAGCACCTACTGGAGCACCCTGCGGTCCTACTGAGAGGACATGCTGCAAGCACCAGCTGCAACAGCGTGGTGCTGACAGTGGAGGCACAAAAAGGTGAGAGAACTGGCCAGGGGCTGGAAAAATGGAATTCAGACAGGGAAATGTAAGATAGCATCTCTGTGAAAGTACCGGATGGGAAACAAAGGTAGGAAAGAAAACGGGAGAAAAGAGGGGGGAAATGACAAACCTGAATTCAGTAAGTACAAAATATGTCATAAGTTTCCTTGATTCTGTGATACCAGTCTTGGCAATGCTGCATATAGTATCCTCGACTGAAGAATTATATTCCCTACAGTAACTTTGTGAACCAGGTTCTGAAGGGGCGATCCATGTAGCTGCTGAAAGTGATTGAGCTGGAAGGCAGAGGGGCTGGAGGGAGCACCTTGGGGCTGCGGGTCAGGAGGCACCATGACTTCCCGAATGCAGCGTGAAACGCTGAATTGTATTCAGACAGGTTTATATTGCTGCAGAAATGTGAACCCTTTGGCGGCGGTTTGTAGCATTGCATGTCCCGCTGAGCTAAACAGCGATGAAAGGTGCGGCGTTCTCAACCTACACAGACCATCAGGGTGTTTACGTGCCGCCGGCAGAGGGATTGCTCCAAGAGTTCAGGCGTAGAAAAGGTCAAAAATTAATTATTGAACAGATGTGACAGCTTTGCCTGCATCTTCCTGCAATTTGACTGCGAGCAGGAGGTGACTGTCTTGAACCTGTCTGTGATCTGCAGTTGCTCTCTGTCACTGGAGAATTCTTGACCCTCGAAGCATTTGCATGCTGTAAATGTACCAGAAATGCCCTTTGAGGGTGCTCCAGGTAGGTCCGTGCAGGCAGGTCTGATCTCGCGGACTGGGAGGGAAGCAGCATATTTCTGGTCTCAGACAGGATGTATGAAATTCTTGCAGGGTGCATTTCAAAAGTTACTGTTCAGACTATGAGCTGCAGCGTGGGCTGTTCAAGTGTTTAAGCTCGGAGGTCACCTTTCTTAATGATTCTTACCAGTGGTGTCCATGTGCTGGCTCATTGATGGATACCAAGTAATAAACAGGTAGGAGTGGGGTACTAGGGTAGGAGTGGGGTACTAGGGTAGGAGTGGATCTGCCTGAACATCTCAGTGGGCATCAAGGGAGTGCTTAGGAGAATCCTCATGTGCTAAGAACAGTCTGAGTGCTGTGATGCTCCTGATCAAATTCGCATGTGTTTGTTATTCTGACTATCAGGACAAACTCCAGATGAATGATGGAAGTGTCCCCCAGTAAGAAGCATCATCACAGGACAGGCAAAGGGCTGGCAAATACAGTTCAGGGCACAGGCCTGTCTTGGCAGATCTGTGCAGACCAAGCATGCTCTCAAATGGCACAAAAGACTGTGTTTTGGCGACTTCAATTCCTCAGATCTTATCTTACACAAAATGTCCTGGATTTTGACATCAGCATCACTCTTTACGAAATGACTGATACCTCTGAAGTCAACCAAGTCTGAAGTTCAGGGCAACTAAAGCTTAAATGTAATATTCAAGATCAAAATGTGGCTTGTTGTTAATGACGAGTGAGCAATAATTGCAGTCCAGGTCACTCAACACTTCTCAACTCTAGGGTCTGTCTTCATTTGTGAATAGCTTAGAAGAACTTTAATCACTTTTAACCAGAGAAAAATATTTGAGGGTGCTTTGTGCTTTCCTTTGTAAACCAAAGTCCAGGGCAGCTGTCCAAGCCAAAGGCATGACCTCTCTTTTGCGAGCAGAGGAAAGACCACAGCTTGGTAAATAACACAGTTTTAACCTCTAGTTTTATCAAATAGGCATTTATTAGATCAATAACTAACAGGATGCTGGAGATAAATGTGGATGAGCTGCAGCAGTGTAGGGGATGACGTCTGGTGTTTCATCTGGTCTGGCTGCAGTCGTGCCTGGTGCTCTGGTGTGTGTTCAAGGCACACAAGGCACCACTGCTCAGTTCTCTGTCATGGGAGCAGCTCCCTGCTGAACCTCTTTGATGTTGCACAGGAGGAAGCCAGAGCTTTGACTGTCACTTGGATAACTGTGGGCTTGTCCCTAGCATTAGGTGGGAGGAGTTAGTAGACTTAAGGTCAGTTCACTCTCTCCATTGACTGATGTGGTACCCTCTGTAGTCCATGAGGTGTAAGTGGCCCCAAAACCTAGAAGCTCACAGTAAAAGTGATGCCAGTCAAGTCAAACAGACAGCACAGAAGCATGAGGGCCTAGGGTTTGGCTGCAGAAGTGTGGTTGTCCCCTTGGTTAAGGATGGGAAGACACTGCTCCTGGGCATCTCTTGAGCTCCCTGATGCAGACAGGGCTCTCTTGTGGCATCAGCTGCCAACAAGGTGAGCGTTGAGGGCACATGGACAAATTGTTGCAGAGAAGGAAGAGGAATCTTGCTGTAGCACCTGCTCTGTCCCCATGCCTCGTGTCTGGGACAGTCTCGGTGGGGCTGATGGGCAGAGGCAGCACGGGTTGCACTCTGCTCAGACAAGCCACATATTTCCCAACTCCTGCCAGCAGAGCTTCAGCGCAAAGACCTTTAGATCTTTGGCAATTTTCAGATATGGGTGGCATTTAGGTGACTTGCAAGAGGTTATTCTCTGTTCCCCAAATTCACTTACAGCCAAGTACCAGTTTCCTGGTTCAACCTCTAGAGGTAACAGAATCTGCCAGTTGCTCTCCTTCTCCCATTTAGAAGTGTCTTATTTGTTTTTGCTGAGATTTTAGCTATTCCAGGAAAACTTAACCTCGACATTTGATATCCAGCTAAGCTGATAGCAGAGATTGCAAAATATAATTTAAAAAACCCACCTCACTTATTTTAAACACTGAAACTTCACTATTAGCAGATGTTTGTTTTCTGCTTCTTTTTCTTTTTTTTTTTTTTAATTTTCATGGAAATACTCTGCAGAAAATCTTCTTAGGGTATTTTTTTAGCATTTTAGCCAGTGATACCATTATTTCAGGGCTCAATGCTCACAAATGAGGACTCTCACGGAAGGCATAGGGCAACACTAATTAGGAGCTCAGTATGTTTCTCAGCCTGGAGCAGTCATGTTTAATCTTTCCTTATATGTCAGTTTTCCCAGTGTCGCAACCATTCCCACCAGTTACATGCCCTTTAGTCTTTCCCTCAATGCCACTGCACACCGCAGAGAAGGTAGTCCTCTGTGATGCCTTCTTTGATGGAAATGCCATAGTTCTGTACCAAACTACTACCTGATTTCTCCATTTCCCACCCATCTGACACTCACCTAATCTGTGTTCTTGGAGTCTACATTTCCAATTTCCAGGGTCCATCTTTAGTTGTTGACTTTAGGTCCCTTCAGGCAGCAGATACTTTTGGTTTCTATTATCTCCAAGGGATGGGAGAGCCAACAGCACATCAAGCAGTCACAGGCTTCCTGGGTGAGAGTCAGGATGTACCAGTCCATACAACCATGATGGTGAGAAAGGATAAGAAGGCCTCACCTTCATAAAAACTGCACCAGCTACAGGACCCATGAGCATTTCACTGTCCTTCAAAGCAGGCAGGGAACATTCCTGCCCTGATGCTTGGGGAAGGTGGTGGTACTGGGAGGAGGCAGGATGGTCAAGAGTCCTGAGAAGCTGCCTGAGAAGTAAGTTCACACCCACCTCAGACATAGGGAAGCTCCATGGAAAAGATGGTCACCTGCACCACTCCAGACACAGCCCTTCCTCCTGACTTGGTGCAGGACACCTCTGTCCCCTTCTGCAGTGGCCACCTCACTCTGCTGACGGTGCATTACCAGGTGAGAAAACCCTCCACAGTATCCTGTTAACAGCCATAACAGCCACAGGAAGCGTGTTTTTGGGAGCGACAAGATTTGTGCCTAAGGATTTACATCTGCTCTCCCGCTGCCTGCGGGGGGCTGACATACCCCATCCTTCCTGCACAAAAGTTCAGCTGGTATCTCATCAATTCACAACCCCTGGCACAAGGTAAAGGCTGCTGTCATCTCTGCGCCCTGACCCCGTGTGTGACGGTGTTATTCAACAGAAAGGGTACTAGACTAAACTATCCTACTCGTAAAGATAGTGCAACGCACGGCGCGCGTGTGCAGCCACTGTGCCAGTGCTCTGCAGGCCGGCTTGCTCTGCGAAGTGTTGTCTGACAGGATGTGAGAGTTGGATTGTATTTACACTACCCGGGTTGTTGTATAATTACAGGCTGGAAGACAGGGAAAAAGGATAGGTAGTGAGGAGGGGGTAGGGAAGGGAAAAACAAACCTGGAGGAGCTGCTGGCTCAGATTATGGGAGTCCTTTCACAACTCGCAGCCCTCTGCAATCTGATGAGGGTAAGAAGAGCAGCCCCCGGCCCCTGGGGCAGAAGGTGGTGGTGATGTGGGACCACCACGGGGAGAGGTGGGTGGAGGGGAACCTGCCCATAATTCTGGTTCCTCTCTCACCTCCAACACCCACTGCAGGCTGCTGGGGTTTTCCCCCAGGGAGAAGGTCTCTGCTTTCTTAAGGTAGAGCACAAGGTTGCCCAGTTGCAGTTTCCTCCTGGTTAAACAGGAGACAGGCTGAGATAGCTGGGGATGTTGAGTCTGGAGAAGAGAAGGCTCTGGGGAGACCTTAGAGCAGCCTTCCGGGATCTGAAAGAAGCTACAGGAGAGCTGAGGAGGGACTCTTGGTCAGGAAGGGTAGTGATAGGACAATGGGTAACGGTTTTAAATTGGAAGAGGGGAGATTTAGATTGGATTTTAGGAAGAAATTCTTTGGTGTGAGGGTGGTGAGGCACTGGAACAGGTTGTCCAGAGAAGCTGTGGCTGCCCCATCCCTGGAGGGGTTCAAGGTCAGGCTGGATGGGGCTTGGAGCAATCTGGTGTGGTGGGAGGTGTCCTTGCCCAGGGCAGAGGGGTTGGAGCTGGATGATCTTTAAGGTCCCTTCCAACTCCAGCCATTCTGTGATTCTATGAAACATTGCACTGTGCCAAGGAAGTCCAAGGAAGGTCAAATAAAGCAAGCCCTTTGATTAGTGCGGAGGCAGAGTTAGCAACAGATGAAGTGCTGGGGCTGAAGAATTCAGTGCTCTCTCTGCCTCAGTTGTTGCTAGAGTGATTAACTTCAATGATGTGATTAATGCAATTAACTAGCTACAAAGGGGGAGAAATGTGGACGGAATAAGAAAAGAAGCAGTTTTAAGAGTGCTTAAATAAGTGAAATCCACTTATTTTCACCTCAGCTGGGCCTGCTGAAATTCTGCTGAATTTCTCTAGATCACTTAGGGAACTGAAGCTCTCTCACAACTCCTGGTACCTCTCCCTGAGAACAAGGGAAGGTACAAGATTGCGTCTCTAGTTTGACAAGGAGAAAAAGGATCCAGGTGTAAGAGACGATACACATAGAGCTAATTACACTGTGAAATACTGGAACAAATAATCGAGCGTGCCATTTGCAGACATCTAGACTGGGCCAAAATGAGGTGTAGCAGCCAGCTGACATGGACTTGTCGAGAAAAATATACTGTTGAAATACCTCCTTTCCTTTGTGCCAGTGCAGGCAGAGAGAAGCAATGACTGTCAACTAACGTAAAGCTGCAGATGTTTTTCATGCTGTCAGATGACATCCCTGTGTACGTGCAGACAGGAGATGGTCTGAGTGGAATTACCAAAGGCTGGGTACAAAGCCAGGCATCCAGTGTGCTCAGTGGCCATCCTCATTCAGGGTCTGTCTGAAAAGTGGTGGTTTCCCACACAAAAGGACCTGGAGGTTCTGGTTGACAAGCGGCTGAACAGGAGCCAGTAGTGTGCCCAGGTGGCCAAGAAGGCCAATGGCATCCTGGCTTGTGTTAGAAATGGTGTGACCAGCAGGAGCAGGGAGGTGATTGTCCCCCTGGACTCGGCACTAGTGAGGCCACATCTTGAGTATTGTGTCCATTTCTGGGCAGCTCAACACAAGAAAGATCTGGCAGGGCTGGAGTGAGTGCAGAGAAGGGCAACGGACCTGGTGAAGGGCCTGGAGAATAAATCTTATGATGAATGACTGAAGGAGCTGGGACTGTTTAGTTTGAGGAAGAGGAGGCTGAGAGGAGACCTCATCACTCTCTACAACTGCTTGAAAGGACACTGTAGAGAGATTGGTTCTGGTCTCTTCTAACAGGTAACTGGTGACAGAACAAGAGGGAATGGCTTCAAACTGACACAGAGTAGGTTTAGGCTGAACATTAGGAAATAATTTTTCACGGCAAGAGTGGTCAGACCCTGGAATAGGCTGCCCAGAGAGGTGGTTGAGTCCCCATCCCTGAATACGTTTAAGAGTCGTTTAGGAATGTTGGGAATGTTGTATAGGTGAGAACTTTGTAGAGTGGGACTGATGGTTGGACTCGACCATCCCCAGGGTCTTTTCCAACCTGAATGATTCTATGAATGACACAACTGGGGCCTGCCCCAGTGGGATACACCTGAAGACCATGATTTACCAGGGTGATGAAGTATTTACTGCTTCAGTGACTGATCACAGGCCAAGAAGTTCACAACAGGGCAGGATTAGGATTCAGACTGGTTTAGAGCAGCTGGAGAAGTGGTCTGAAAGCAAGAGATCCCATTCCTTACACCCATTGAGGGGCGGCACCAAGCATGCATCCAGCCCTGGGCTGGTGGTGGGTTCACCCAGGAGGTAGCGAGATCATACCTGTTATCCAGGACCTGTGGTAGGTCTTCACCTGGGGGTACCATCAGGTTGGGGATTTTTTGCAGCCACCAGCAGTATGTGAAACCCTCAGGGAGGAGGTTGGTTTCTTCAGCCAGCTGCTGCCTCCTGCAGGACTGACCAAGGGGAGAACTGTCCCTGCAGGAAGCTCCCAGATCACAGCCCACAGTCCAGTCGAGCCTCCAGGGCACACAGGGCTCTGCTGACAGTCATGAATTTCCTTCAGAATAATTTTCCAGTGGAAAAGTATCCTTCTTTTGCTAGTTTAGTAGATTTCATTTGGCAATCTGAAATGCCAGCCATCTAGCAGCTTCATGTCTGCCTGCAGGAAGAAAGCCCAGCTGGCAAGAGTCTTTCAGGTAGAGCCAGGGGACACCAAGCACCCCAGCCATCCACAGGTCCCACTTGGGACCATGGAAGGACCTGTGGGCAGCCAAAAATCAAGAGCTTTGGAGTCAGCAATCTTCTAGAGGAAACTCAGGTATAAAGGGCCTTCCCTCAGGGTGGGAATCAGTCCCCCAAAGACCTTCTCATTTCTTCTCCTCCTGCTTGCAGAGGATCTCCCAAGGGGGTTGGAAGAGGGAGGAATTGACTTCCTTTGTGTTGTCTGCATCATCAGAGATATTCAAGACTCAGCTATTCAATGCTATGACCTGATTTTGTGTTGTTGTGAGACCTACTTTGAGCAGAAGTTTGGCCTAGAAAGTTCCAGGGTTCCCTTCCACTGGCACACACATGGGACTGCCCAGGAGTGAGAGGAAACCTGCATAGAGATAGCACCTACCATGTGTAATCCTCCCAGGCATGCGTGTCCTCTGCCTGGAAGAACTCTCTTCTGCTGTGCCTGACAAGTGCATCTTCAATCTCTTTTCCTTCTTCTCCATCTCTCAGCAGTGTTGAAACCTCCTGGAGCCAAAGTGGACACAGTGGTTTCAGCACTGACGTAGGCACCGAAGTCAAGATAATCAGCAGTTAAGGTGTTTTCTTCTCTGCCCTGTCCCATGTTGTGATGGGAAGGTCAGACACTTTCAAAGCCCCTCACTCAAGTAGGGTGACCTAGGATAGGGTGTTGTCTTCCTTCCCCCTGCATGGCCCCACATCTCCTCTAAGCTGAGCCCACTTTATCAAAGAAAATAGGAGAAAGATGTCAGTCTGGTGTTTGCTTGTATGTTGGCTGGGGAAAAGAAAAAGTATCTGTGGAAAACAAAGATGAGGTTCTTGGTTTTTCTGGGGCTGATTTTTTCTATGAAAGAGAAACACTGGTGCTATTGTGGCAGGTCCCAAAGAGGTCTTATCTGGAAGGCAAATGTAATTCATGTCACTCACTTCCAAAAAGCCTGAGGTGAAGAAACTGGTTTGCAGGATGAGCCGGCATCTGGATATGCCTGTGTGCACGTGTCGTGCAGTGTGGGAGGAACAGCAACTCATCCGTGGAGGAGAGTGGTGCTTGCCTGGGTCAGAGCCTTGTGTGGGGAGAAGGGCTGGGAGAGACAGGATCTGGGAGCAGGTACCTCTTCCTTCCAGCCCATGGGAGGATTTCCATGTCTGTCTCTTCCTTGCCTGACAGTAAGGACCTAAGAGAATTTTTGACAGAGACTCAGGCTCCCTGCTCCCACTGCCAGCTCAGGAGGTGACAAGGTGCTGCAGGCTTACTGCTGCTCCAGCATGTGCTCTACTTGGAACCAGGTATTTCTGCCAGTGGGTGCATATAACAGGGTGAACACCACGGATGGGAAGAATCTGCTTAACCTTTCAGAACATCCAGGTAAATGGGGAAGGGGACCTGACATCCTGCCATCTCACAAAGTGGCACAGCCCACCACAGTGTTTCAGCAGGATTTGGGGGTGTCTGAGCCTTTTTGCATGTGCCCAGGCATCCTGATGTCTCCTGCCTGCCAAGGGCGACAAGCAGGGAGGCAGAGTCTTTTGCTTCTGGTCCACAGGATGCTGTAAATCTTGGGGAGCTGCTGCTGTGAAGCCCTTCACAGCACCAAGCCTGCTGTCTATTGAGAAAAGCCAATACCCTTCTGTCTGTCAGATGGCACTTAACCGCTGCTGTTATTCTAGATGAGTGAATACTTGTGTTATATTTTCCAATAGCAAAAACTGGGGTCAGCAGGGTGTCTGCTGTTTTAGCCAAATCCAGATGGGGTTTTCCTATAAACAAGTGCACACAGAATATTTATACAGGCGATGGCACCTGACGCCTTAACACTTAGGCCATCCTATTGAGTAGCCACTCATACTATAAGTCACTTCAGTGCATTAAGTAAATATTTTAATATAGCCATGTCACTGTTTATTATATAATGGCGGGGGCCCAAATCTTGCCTAATGCTTGGTTAAAAAGTCAGTTTACACCATCCTTTACAGTGAATCAAAGAATGCATAAACGGGGCTCTTTTGTTACTCAGAGCTCTGTTTACTTTACTTTTCTGTAAACCTTTCGAAACACTTGCTTATAAGAGCTGATAGAACCCAGATTTTCCCCCGGGGCTGAGGTGTTCATGATGTCGGGAAGGTACCGCACCAAGTAATCAATGGAGTTTCCACTGAGCAGCCCCAGGCTCGTCCCTCACTATCTGTCCCTGGCTCTGGTTTGAAACCAGCTCCCGGTGGCAGAAAGGCTGCCGGTGCCAGAGAGGGAACCCCGGCAGCTCCTGCTCCAGCACAGGTAGCTCTGCCTTGGGAACACAGACCTGGCGCTGGGGGCAGATGGCAGCAGTGCAGGGGAGCATCTTTGCAAGCAGAGGTGCAGTCTGCATCAGGAAAGGGCCCCTTCACCTTCTTCTCCAGCTGAAGGACTGCGTGATCTGGTGACCAGGGGGATGCATGCATCTCTTCGTCATTGCCTTCTCTCTTCACTTGACTCTTCCCTCTCCTGATGCAGCATCAGCTGCCTTTCCCAGTGCACAGACTGTCTCTGCTTTGCTCTGCAGCCTGCTACTGAGATCCTTGTGGTCAGAAGGCACGTGCAAATCTTACCTAAGATCAGTGATTAGATTAGAGAAATCCATGATAACACGGACCAGAGACTGGGGACTTCAAAGGTCCATCACAGGTTCTGGCTCAGAATAAGTATTTGGGATGTTGCAGAGGGTTGTGGTGTTCTCAGCCCTGCACATGGGCCTCACAGTCACCCCCTTGCCCCCCACACTTCAGTTCTCTGTGTTCCACCCTAATTCCTCTTCTGGCAGGGAAGAAACTTGCCCTGAGCAGGGCATGCGTGATTCTTGGGAGGCACTAACAGGACTGGTACTAAATAAAGCAAGAGAGTTCCCCAGGGCAGTGCCTACCAACTCCAGCTCACCCTCAGCACCTTCTTGTACTTTTCCCAGGATCTCTGCAGCAGCCGAAGCCTCGGCAAGAGGGACATGGGGCTGTACCCAGCCTGGCTTTGTCATGTGGTGACATTGCAGATTGTCCCAGGCAAAGACAAGGTTGGAGAGGAAGATGCCAGGAAGATTTGGGAAGGGGTTGTGCCTCCTTGTGCCCAGCTTACCAGCCACCCACATGCTTGGAAGAGCGCATGGAAGCTCTGAGGACACACCGCCGGCATGGAGCGGTTAGGGAGGGTGGGTTTTCCTGCAGAGGTTCTCGACTGGTTAAGGGGTTCGGCTGCAGGGGGTGAGGTGAGCCATGTGCATTCACCTGGGGGCAGCAAAAAGATGTACCTGGGGCTGCTTTTTAGGGTTTCTTTAGGGCTTCTTTTTAGGGCAAACAGACAGAACATGGTTTGCAAAATGCTCACACTGCACATGGTTCAGTGCTGGGGCTCAGCTCCCCTGTGAAAAGCAGGTAACTGCACTCGGGGAGGAGCTGAAATGACCTGGGGGACAAAATGGATGGCCTGGCAGCCAGTAAGTGCTGTTTATAGCCTGGTGGCATCTGTGCCCCCCTCTGCACTTGTCTCTGGGAGCCCATGGCTGAAGAGCACTGCTTTCCCCCCCAAAGTTTCATCTACCCAGGAGTTCTTAGGAGCACCAAAGCCACCCAGCCAAGGGAGGAATGGCCTGTGGAGGATCAGGGAGGGTGCAAGATGTGCTCTGTCACTGGGTGAGTCTGAAGGGACAAAGGGACCCTGAGAGAGGGGATAGGGCTGGTCTAGAGGAGGCAGCAGGGCTCGCAGTCACTCAAACTGGCTTGCTCTGAAGATGGCAGGGTGCTTTGGGTAGCAAGGAAATCCTTCTTCTTTGAGTCGGTTGCTTCTGCGCTCTGGGCTGTGCGTACCCAGCCCGCGGGGAGTCCCTACACTTCTTGCTGGCTGCTCCATCCAGCATCTGCTTTCGGTTACCCTACCAAAACAACAAGCCTGTATGTAATTTTAAAGCATTGGTTCTGGATCTGATATGAATCAGAAAATTACCCCTCTGTGAGTTTCTAAGGTAACCAATGTCCATATCCTCCCGTGTGCCATAGTACTTTTGGTGAGAGCACTTAGCACCTCGGCTCCCTGGAAAGCAAGATAGGAGGCTTGGGACCCAGAGCTTGAGGCCACAGGTAGGTCCTTGAGCCCTTCTGAATGGGCAAAGGATGTTGGGGGGAAGAGTCTCAGCACCCCTGGGTGCCTAATGCACCTAATGGTTTGTACAACCAGCGATGACAGATACAACCACCTTTGAGAGGTGGGTCTTAGTCTCAGGGCTCTTCATAGATAACAGGGAAGGCTCTGCTGCCTGCATTGTACACATGCGAGGGATCTCTTGCGGAAACAAATCCATGTTACCCACAGGCGAGTGGCCTTTAGGACCACTGTGAGAGCAGAAGACACTTACAAGGGCAGAGAGTGCCAATGGGGCAAAGAAGTCAGAGTTTCCAGGAATACTGGATCACAGAAATACTGCAGAGCTACTGCAACACGGACAGTTTCTTGGGGAGCAGGTCAACTCTGTGCTTCTTTGGGGCTGATGTGCAGAATATAAAACACTATAGCTCTCTTGCAAAGTTCTTCAGATTTTGTAGTTAGGCTTGCCCTGGGTAGTGGAAGACTCTGAGCTACCATCTTTAAAGGGGAATTGCTGCAAGTGCCACTGCATTGGTGAGAGCCAAAACACAGGCAGACACACATTGCTGGGAGTCGTGCAGGGACACTGCTCAAAGCCATCTGAGGATAGGGGAATGCCACCCGTCCTCCCCCTTCTGTTGCACATGTACCTCACCCTGTGTTCACAACCATGCCTTCCCACAGTAGGACTTCTGTGGGCAGCGAGATGAGGCCCAGGAGCAGCCCAGAGCAGGTTTATGCTGTGTGTGCAATGCCATCAGCACTTACCACAGCCTCAGGCCACTTGCTCCACTCTCTCTTGTGCACTGGGATGGAGAGCACACCATGCTTGCGGCTGTGACGTATGGGACCGCAGTGTTAGCTCTTGCACCTGGCAGCTGGCCTGTTGTCCACCCCCAGCTTTCTTGTCAGCAGAAGATGCCAAATCCCTGATGGAAGTCCCCCATGGCTGACCCATTCCTTGGTTCACCGTGGCCTGTGTCATGCTGGGAGGCCAGTCCCACCTGCAGCACCAGGGGTGGGCAAGGCTGGGCTCCCACCCTGCCACGTTCCTCCCCTGCCACGTGTGGATTGCAGTGGGAATGGTGCAGTGTAAAACCTTAATCTCCTGGGCCTCTGGCCCCCCATAATATATTGTTCTCCATTTCCCCCAGGGCAGCCTTGTTCCATTGGTTAATTGGAAAGCATTTATCTGTGTCATATTAAGAGCCATTTGGGATAATTGTGAAATTGGCAGCCTCAGCCCTCTTTTGTTTAGACCAGGGTATAATTTGGTTAATTTTAATGTTTTTTTTAACTTTGCCACAAGAAGGCGGAAATTTAGATTCCATGATTTAGCAAGTAGCTCTGAGATATGTCCTTTGGCAGCAGGGGCATGTGGTGGGGCCATAGAGCTCCTCACAGCCTTGGAGCATTCACTATGCTGGGCGCACTGATCCTCAGCCAGACCTCGAGAACTCTTGCCACAAATCTCTGTCCTTTCTTCACGTGTTTCTCCTCCCTGCCTGCACTCCACTGTGCCACAAATCAGATTTGAGACGCATTCACTGCAGCACATTCATCTGCGGAGGACAGAGAGTATAAGAATAGCTTTATTGGGGGTCAAAAGACAGGTCAGTCTAGTTGAGAGTCTGGTCTCCAGCAATGGGGACATAGCTAGAGGAGAGCACTGAATTCTCAGGGACCCTTCTCGCTGTTTTCTAGCCATCTGTGCCTCCAAGGCCTAGCATCTCTGTATTTAATATCTCAGAATGCATTTCTCTTTCCTGAGTGTATCTGAGTACCTTTTGAACCCATCCAACCCTTTGGCACGTGCATCATAGGGCAACAAAGAATTCCATGGTTTAACTATAAAGTAGGTGAGAAAATGCCTCATTTTGTCCTTCTTAAATCTAGTGTTTGAGTACTTCATTGATTTCTTCATTGAACAAACATTTTCTTTAGGTCCTATTTGGGCCACTCCTGACTAGGTAGTCCTCCAGACTGAGGTTTCCTGTCTCAGCCTTCTCCTTCCAAACTAGGAGTCCCAGCCCATTTCATCTCTCTTCTGATCACCCTTGATCTCTGGGGATTGCTTTTCCCCACAGACATTACTTTACATTTACCCTTTTATCACTCAACCACTCAATACCGGGATATCCTTCTGTAGCTCTCCGTGTTAGGTTTCTTCTGCAGGGCACTGAGTAATGAGGTATTATAAGGGAAATTCCTCTGTCCCTTCATCTAGATCATTATGCTGAGCCGCACAAGCTCTAGCATCATTTCCTGCCTTTTGCTTTCATTAAAACAAGCTTACCCTTTACTTATCATTTCTAAACACTTATATCCTATACCAGCTGTTTCTTTAACAGCTTTTGGTGAGGCAAGTCATTAGAAATATTCTTAAAATCCAAGATCACTCAAGTCCAGGTGCCTTCAAATAGGTCTAGTAGACTTGAGGCATGAGGCACTGCAAAAGCCATTTGCATGTGTCTCTGATGTACCTTATACCTTCTAATTCTGCCTTACTATTCCACCAGTATGTCCAGTGATGATGCCAGGGTCTGAGATCTGAGAGCAACCTAGTCTGGAACTCCTCTGCCTTGGTGAACCTGACTGCGCCTACTGACGCCTTTGACACCAAAGGTGCCTTTGTGCTTAGGGAAGGTTTAACTATGCTAATGTGAGCTGTGGCTTGGGGATGGGGATCGTTGATATAATTCTATTGTCTCAGGAGGAACCATAGTTGGTGATCTTTCTGGAGTATTTGACAAGACTGCGGGTATTTCCTCATTCACCCCCAGACATCTCTTCCCAAAGGACTTGCCAGGAAACAGACAAAAGAAACCATCAATGGAGACACTTCACTGCATATAGTCTTGTAGTTATATGTGTGGCCTTTCCAAGCCCATCTCAGGTCCTCCAGAAAGGATAATCCAACAGGAATCTAGATTCTGCACGGAAACACTGGACATCTGTCCTTGTACAACTGTGGGATAACAATTATTTTATTTTTCTGGCATCAGTGTTAGCCATGATGGAAGAGGTCTGTAATTCCTGCTCAGCTTTACTGTTTCTCCTGATCATTTCCCACACAGCCAGGGAACTGCTTTCTCAGGTGTTTCAGGGAGTTGTGGGTAATGGTCACTGAAATAAAAGGGACCAGTGACAAGATTAGCAACTGAACCCGGAGTTCCAGTTAGTGCCAAGCTTTACCTCCTGCAATAACTCTACCTGTACTTACCTAAACATGGCCCTTTTTGGTCACAAGACTGGTGCTTTGAGTCTGGGTGATTTTGCAGATAAATTTAGACTAGAGGATAGATTAAAATTTCTAGCCAGTAGAAGAATGACGTTCTTGAACAGCTTTCCAAACCGGAAAGTAGGGGCAAGGAGCCTATGTTGTTTCTAGATGAAGTTTGATAAGTTAATGGAAGGGATTTTATGACATGACAGGAACGGTCCTAGAGTGAAAAATTAAATCATGGGATAATGGGCCTTGAATGTTTCATTTGCTAGTATCTCTGGAAGACTGCTAAGAAAAGAGGCATTCTTCAGTTCTTCATGTTCTTTATTGCACTATGTTTTATCATCCACATGCTTTAGTTAGTTTTCTGAAGAAACCACAAGTTTTCTATCCCTCTGATGCAGCCTTGGCTTTTGGGATGGAGAAAGGGTCTTACTTTCTTCCCTATCTTTTTATCTAGAGAGGAAATCTGGGTCTGATGCACTGCTGCTCTAGTGTCAGAGCACTCCTGTGTGCCTGGGTGAGGCATCTTGCTCACAGTAAAAAGTTCCTTGGACTTGGAGCCACAAAACCTTTTGCCTTTATCTGGACTGTCAGGTCTCTCTGCATTTTCTTCCTTAGTTTATGGAATGAAGTGTGTGTTCACCAGGATTCACCATGGAGGTTCATTTTTAGAAGTCCTGTGAGTGCACAGCAAGCAGGTAGATGTTTAATTATTTTGATTACTGAGATCATTGTAAGGGATCAGACCCAAAGACTGATGCTAATCCCCTTATCCTGCACCCCTCTGTGGAGGAAAGAGCATGAATTTTGAAGATCCAATGATCTCTTTCCTGTAGATACTGGGACCTCTTACAGGTCTTGGTGTGTGTCCTTTCTATAGGTCATGAACAGTTAAATTGCTCACTCTAATGGGCACAGCTGCCATGGAACAGTGAGTGAGTGATGCACATCAGGGTGGCCTCAAGCTTAGGACCAGCAGACAACCATCTTTCATTCTGTGCAGCATGCTGCACAGCCATGGGTTTCTCTTTTGCCTCAAGATGGTTCCTGTTTGTGAAAGCTATTTACCAAACTAGAGAGGGGCTGAGAAGGGGCTCCCTCCTTGTTCATCATGGGCCGGTTATGACCACATGGTCTGGTCCCTTGGCCCGTACAGAGCTAAGAAAATCCAGTGGGAGACTGAGGAACATGCCAGGCTTGGCTACACTGGATCTGGAAGCAAGGAGGTGAAGGGTGCTTAAAACCTATAGAGGGAAGAGCTGAAGCAGAACCTTTCACACAAGCCCTGTAGCTATTTCCAGCTTGTGGAAGTCCCACTCACAGTTTCCAGTTGCAGGGTCTGTGATCTGACAGTTGCAGCAATGCATTTTTCAGAAAATCGGACTACCCTGGAGAACTCCGCAGGGTTCAGTGCCAATCCAGAGTGGTGGCTGGGGAGCACAACATGCTGGAGTGGGAACCACCTCGCAGCACAGTCCTGGTTACCACTCCACCATCCAGCCTGTGCTCTTCAGTCCAAACTCCAGTCCAACCCACCCATGCGCACAAAGGATGTCCCTTTGCTGGCATAGGGCTAGCTATGCTGTTTCTGAGACCTCTCTGAAGAGAGAGTCTTGTGGATGTGGTGGAGAATATGATGGCTCTTAAATAAAGTGCTGTGGAGCAGGTCTACCAGTTAAACAGCACTTTATCTCTCCACATGGGACTTCCTTTCTGTTCCTTCTTGTTTCCTTTGGACATGCCAGGCAGCTGTAGGCACATTCTTATTGACTCTTCTCCATATTAAAATGTACTTTGTCATCATCAATGACCACAAGAAGACAGGCTATGCACTGGGTTCCCTGTGGAGATTAAAAGCACTTACTGGGCAGCTCTGTTAATTTATGCAGTGGCAGTGGCTTGCACAGGATGCACACCAAAGCCCAGATGAGCGAGACCAGGGCACGGGCAGAAACGCAGCTGCTCTGGCTGCTACCCATACTGACAGTCCAGGGCAAAAGAGACAGGCATCTGGGAAAAAACAGCCCATAGTTTTGCTGGACTTTGAGCAAGGGGATGCCAGGGTCTATGGAGATCAGCAGCTGCCCTGCCTTTCCTGGTTTCTTGCTTTATGTGATAGCTGAAGGCAGAGGTGCTTCAGGTCACCAAGCTGAAACGCGAAGTTGGACATGACCCCTTGTCATCAGACCCACAGCCACGGGGCTAGAGAGGCAACAGCCAGCACGTAGGTCCCCTCCACAGCCTGGCTCAGGTTAGACCCCGCTACAGCGGGAACACACCCCCTGGGCACAAGTCCTCTGCCGGCAGTCTGGGACCTTTCCCAAAGCCCTGCTAGGTCAATCTGTGGCCTTTCCCACCCACTGAAGGCTCACTGTGCCAACTCAAGCTGGCGAGGCCCCCGTGCCGGGCAGAGGCACCGTCCAAGGCCAGCAAGCTGGCTCTGCCTCCAGCTGCACTCCTGTTTGAGAACCGCCTTCATCACTTTATTAATAGTGTTTGTCATTGTGGGTTTTGTTTCTTCCCCTCCTTCTGGCATCTAATAGAGAGGCATGGGTCCAGTTTGCGCTCATTTTCCATTTCAAATCTCTGCTATGTTTTCTTTCTTTCAGAAAGATTTTGTTTATTACATTTCTCAAATGTAACAAAATAGGAGAGACAAAGATCAGACATAACTGCAAATGCCGCAAAATTAGGACACAGTTAAACGATGCAGCGATAACCAAAGACACTCAAATGACCTTCTACCAGAGAAGCCAATGCATGCTTGTGGAAGAGTGGGGAGGCAGCTGCTGGTAGGAGTACGAGAGTCACCAAGAGATCCTTTCGGGGGTGGTCCACCACAGCCTGGTGGCCTCACTGCCTCCATCCACATCTATGAAAAACCTGAGCTGGGAGATGGGCTCCACTGACCAGTAGCAGTCATGCTGGGGAGGACACCACATCCTCACCTGGAATGGGGACACATTTCACAAACCCAGGACAGTGTCATGCCAAGTGATAGGGGCAGGCAGGACTGGGGCTGAGACTGCAGCTGCACTGAGCTATGGAACCATGCATACTGAGGGACCTCAACAAGCATCTCGCTTTGGTGCTGCAGGACCAGCCTTGTGAGAGACACAACCACTTTTCTGGTGGAGGACTCCAGGCTGCTGAATCCAGGATAGTTCTCCACATCAGTAACATTTTTTTTTTTCCTGAATCTATGAGAAAACTATGAGAAAACTCAGCCTGGATTTTTTTGGACACTTGTGTCTCAGCAGGATTGGTAAACCTGCTGTAGGGCCCATAGGAACCCTCCACACTTCACTGAAATGAGAAACCTGCTCATTCTGTTGCTGTCAGAGCCATGACTAGGTAGTAGAAGCAGTGTCAGTGTTAATGATGCTGGTAGTGTTAAGCCCCAGGGAACAATTACAGAGACCAGGGATTCCCATTTCACCAGAAAAGCTGAAAAACACAAGCTCAGAAACCAAATTCTGTTTCCTTTGAATTAGGAGCATGGTTTGTCCTTTGCAGACAGACCAGGTTGCATTACTGTCACTAGCAGCAGCTAGTGCTGCTAAATATTTATAAATAAAACAAAATGATAGTTCAGAAATAAATGCTACTTCTATGACAAGCCTCATCCTGCCTGTGTCCGAGGGCTGTCCCCAGGTGTGCAAGGGACATCTAGCATCTCAGCAGTGACTGCTGTGATCCAAGCACCAGCCCAGCACACAGGACCCATGAGTCAGACCCTGACAACTCACAAGAGTAGCCGAAAAGCAGTTTTGCAAACAGAACAAGCATCAAGAACAAATCTGAGATTGACAGCAGCTTTTTTGAGCCTTTTCAGCAGACTTAGAACATTACTGCTTATTTTAAGATTTTAAAGTTTATTTTAAAATTACTTTAAAAACTACATGCATGGCCTAGATTCAGTGTTTTATCTAACTCAGAACTGTTCGCATGTGGTGTTCAGTAAAGTTATAGTAGTCTTTTTAATGGACTGTTTTGCCAGGGAGTAGCCCGGACACATGAGCAGGGCTAAGAACCGGTGGCAAATGCCAGGTAACACGGGAACTGCAATCCTCAAGTACTTCCCAAGTACAAGCCAAGTGCAGAAACAACAACCACAGCGGACAAAACTCAAAGTGTTAGTGTCAGAGGGCAGTAGCATGGCAGCCTGTGTAATGAGGGCTTGTAGAACCTGTGCCTTGGCCAGGGCTAACCCAACGGCAGGGCAGAGGCAGTAGATGACTGTGTAGGCTCGGCCTGTGGCTCAGCTCCCAGCCCAACTTCTCCATCCATTTCTGGGGACTGCAGGCAGCAGGGTTGCAGCTTTGCTGTTTGCATCTCTTTCTCAGCGTGGACAGAGGCTGTGAATGGGAGAGCAGGCTGGCTTTGGTGGAAGGGGGCTTGATCACAGGAGTTAGGGGAAAAGTCAGGGGAGAAAAGCATAAGGGGAAAAGTGCTGGAGTCTCCGTGGAGATCATGTCATGTGGCATTAGGCAACACAAAGTCCGCAAGAAGGCCAAAGTACGAGCCCTGGCTCTGCCCTCCGTACCTTCAATGCTGCTGCCATGACCAGTCCTGAATAAGCTCTGTGCAGGAACAAGAGCTGAGACAGCTGGGGTGCTCAGACTCCCAGTCCACCATCATGAAGTCATGTCCTCTGTCCACCCAGACGTGAAATTTTATTCTTATGTCTCCTGCAGTCTATCTGCCTAAGCAGGCTCTGCTCCTTTTTTTTAAAGTTTTCATTCCCTCACCCTACGTGGATTACTCTGTTTTTCCCCCTTTCCATTTGGAGCGTTTGCTGTGTGTGTCTGGAGCACTGCACGATGTCCCAGCGTTATCATCGCCATCCATCCCTTACACCGCCATCCATCACTCACACCCCTCGGGTGGACGAGTCCCCTTAGCAGCGTGCTGGCTGCAGGGACGTCTTTCCCTGGATGGTGCCAGGAGCTGGGGTTGCCTCTGTGCCAGTGCAGAGCCTGTGCGGAGGAACTGTAAGAGACAGCATCAAAACCTGAGGGCCATGAGCACAAAAAGGCTATCCTCTCCACCCTGTCTCAGCATCGAGCTTACTCGCACTGGTGGGCTCCCCACAGGTCTCTTCTGACCACTGACACAGGGACTGCTGGTTGAACGAGACATCAAAGTATGGTGGTGATCAAAATATGATCAGTCACAGGACTAATAACCCACTTGCACAGAGATTTTGCAAAATTCCTGCCTCTTTTGGGCAATGTAATATACAAGTGCTCTGATATTCACTCCCAACCATGTCTGTGATGATGATATGCTCCCTCTGTCATGGCATGTGATGTGGGGAGGGCTTACTTGCTGCCTTTTGTCTGAAGAGCAACGAGGGCTGTAATAAATACCATTTGGAGCAATGAAATAACTTTTTTTTCAGGCTGCTGTGAATGAAGAGACTCCAAGCAAAACTGGGACTGTGGGTTGAACATGCTGGAATGATCACTGGAAGTGGCACGGAGTGGCCGTTGTCTCAGCTGATGTTGGACCTCCCCATTTGAGTCCATCACACGGGGTCTTTTCGTAGCCAGTGGTGAGAAATGGGGGCTTTAGAGAGCAGATCGTCTCACCTGCTTTTTGACTCACAGACAGGCACAATGATCTGTGAGAATGCAGATGGCCCTAGAAATTCTGGCTTTTCCCCAGTGAATGCAAAGGGAACCAGGAGTTCCTGGCTCTAGGGCCTGCACTGTCACCGTGGCATTTGGTCAGACAGAGGAGACATCTCCAGGAACTGCACCAGGTCACTGGCCTGAGACATGCTGTTCTCAAGGCCTCTGGTGTTTACTGGAGACTGTTGGTGCTCTGGGTCCGATCAGAGAGCTGGCAGTGGGCACAACTCTGGATTTTGCACAGATGTCAGTGAAGGGATTTTGTATAGCACAGGCCTCCCCCCAGTTCCCCTGAGCAAGCTCGTTGTTTAGCAAAGGTTTCAAGCTATTACCTTTTGGAAGGTTCATGCTGACCCAGTGTTTCTCTAAAAATCACAAGGTCTTGCAGAAGCAGCAGGCAGACATGGAACAGGAGGAGTTGCATTGCCTTTTCCATACCATTCATCACTCAAAAATGTCCCTGTGGCCTCACCCCAGATCCCGTCTGTGCTGCAGGCTCTGCCAGGCATGCCCACATGCCCCCATGATCATAGGCACTTTGCTAGCGAGGGAAGGAGGTAGCTGGATCCTTTTGCAGCACTGCAGCAGGAGGACAAAGAGGGCTGGTAGCTGTTTGTGACGTCCAGCTCTTTGGGACAGCCCATCAGCTGGTTGCCCTCCAGGGAGATATGTCCTGCCAAAATGTTATACTACATCACTGTGCCAGCCGGTCGCCCTGGCAGCCTCAATTTTTTGTGATGGAACCACATGCAATTGTATCAATAGCCATATTGATAACCATTCATAGCCTAATTGTTAAGGTTCTTCTTAATTCTGACATTTTCTATGTTTTTCTTCCCTTGCTACCACTTCATGACTTCACTCGCAATGCTCTACATGGTATGTCCTTTCCAGACTAGTAAATTATCTTCTAGGTGCCACTATAGTACCATAAATTACATTGCAGAGGTCACACCAGCCTGCCCGTGCTCACAGGGCAGCACGAGAGAATCTTTGTCTTGGGAAGAGCCCTTGGGTGCCAGCAGATGTGCCATGGACATGGATGCACAAGCAGGGAATTAGTTCTCCAGGAATTTTCCTAGGTGGACCTGGTCACTATGAGTCCACATTAACTTTGAGATCAGTTATTTGATCAGAAGCATAAAATTTGTCAGTTTGGTTTTCTCCCAGATATTCTCAGCCTAGTTAGAGGACTGACAGAAAAGTGCATCTTGGAAGCATCTAGGGAAATAACCCGTTTCCTGATTGCCACCTCTTCTACTAGCTTTCACCACTCAAAGCTTCATTCTATGAAAAATGAAGGAAAAATCACTCCTTTTCAAAATAACTTGAGGGGACAGGGCTAAGGCCAGAGTTGAGGTTCTCTCCTGAGAACAGCCCCTATCTCTCATCATCTTCCCCAGGCTGAAGGCCAGGAGCTGTTCTGGATGAAGACAGCTGCCACTTTCCATCACTGGGCTCTTCACTGCTGTCTTAGGCCACATGGCCTTTGGGCAGCTTGGAGCAGATATCAACACTGGGAATTTGGAGGCTGGAAGGAGATACTATCCCAAAACCCCTGGGGGTGTGAGCAGTTGGCAAACGTTGCTGAGCGTGGGGATCACAGTGTGACCAAATAGTAGGCGAGTTTGCCTGGAGTGAAGATTCCACAGCGTCAAGTTTGCACAGCTCTATTTACTTGGTCTTGGCACTGACCCCTTGGCACAGAAGGGTTTTGAAAAGAAGGTACATGGACTAGCTTGGAGGTTGGTGGAAGTGGGTGGAAGGAAATCCAGGCTTTCCTTGATTTGTTTTCCATTCACTTGGGAAGTCCCTTGGCCAGCTTTCCAGGTGCTCCTCCTGAGCTGCAGCTCCTCATGTGGAGGTTGAAGAGGTGAGAAGGTCACTCCTCCAAAGCACAGGAGGAATGTGCAGATCTGTGGGAAACAGCCTGTAGGCTCCATGCTGTGCTGCTGCCCTCAGTGCCGTCACAGGATGGGGCTTTCTGCATCCCTGGGGAGGCACGAGGGCGTTCAGTGATGGGAATCATCCAATGAGGACATCATCTGCAAGGAAAACAATGAGATAATAGCAGTGGTGCATTCCCTGGCAGCCCCGGGATGATCTCAGAGAAGCAAAGGTCTCTTCTTTTTCTGGGTGCAGGGGCAAGCAGTTAGAGTTGTCTTCTGCCTTGCCAAATGTGACATGAGCCTAAGGAGGACCAGGCAGGAGCTCATACGTAGCTGGGTTTGATCAGCATCTGCAACAAGACAGTGCAAATGTCCACAGGACATTTACCCATGGGAATCCAGAGCTACTCCTACTGTCTGGGCACTGTAAACATCAGCTAAAACACACAAAGTCCATGTTTAGTGAGATGGTTTTATCAGCAACATTCCAGCAAGCAGAAGCCCAGGAATACAAACACACCACAACAAACACGTGAAGAATTTGATAAGACCGAACTGCATCTCTGAACATCTCTCTCCTGGTTTTTCTCTGGGTATTTAAAGTTTTATGGTAGGTCACGATTGCTTAAGAGGCACTGCACACGCATTAGAGCTAAACGTATTTACTTCCACTTCAACCCCCAATAGAGCAAACAGGAAAGCAGGGGAGGATTTAGATGATCCAGTATCTGAGGAAGTGTAATCTATGCTCAGTCCCATCTCGGGGCAGGCAGAAGGTGGCACAGGGGAATAGTTGAGAAGGTAGAAAGTGAAGATTAGAAATATAGGTACATGCTGGTGAGGAATAACTGTGCAGACCATCAAAGCTGCGTTATGGTAACCCAAGTAGGAGCCAGCCTCATGGAATTGTCATTCATCAAGCCATTTCTAAAGGTTAGAAGTAAAGAGCGTTTTGGGGTACTGTGCCCAAGCCCATGCGGGATACAGGCAGGAGCCAGGTGCCTGAACACAGGGGTCTCAAGCCTGTAGAGGTGCCTCAGGTCCAGCTGCCATAGGCTCTGCATCCTGCAGTGGAGCAGGGGCATCTCAGACAGTGCTGGAGGCCTCTGCCCAGACACTAGGACAAAGCCTGGAGTCCTGTGTGCTTAGTGTGGTAGGAATATCCATCTCTTTTTTTCTTTTTTCTTTTCTTTCTTTTATTTCTTTTTGGATTGCTAAGGTGTGTTTGCAGGACTGCAGTGGCACTGAGCAGAGGACAAAGTGGCTGTCCCTATGTTAGATCCCAGAGCAAGGCACATGAAAGGTCTTGTGTTGTTCTTAACAAGAGACGAATCCTATTTCTGGTGTGCACCTTGGCACAAAGTTAACTCCTGGAAAGCTAGAAGGGAGCTTGATCCAGGCACTTGTTTGATATATGAGACCTGAGATATGGAAGGAGATCACTGACAACTGGACAGTGAATTTTTCAGTTAGGAATTGTCCAGCCAATCAGTGTTTTTGTTAGAAGATGAGCTGCTGAAGACAAAACTGTTTCTCGGAAAGACAGATCTAAAATTTTCCCCCACTTCTTAAAACTATTTCGTTAAAAATGTTAAAAAATGAAAATATTTTAGAATTATCCAATGAAAAATTATGAGTGACCTGCTCCCCCTTTTTCTCTTGTTTATTTTGCAATATCTTCATACCCCAATTTGGGATAAGGGAAAACTCTAAAAACAACGGGGAAGTTTGCTGTGTGGGAAAACAACTTCCTCCCATCTGTGACAAACTCAGAGCAGCCTGCAGAGTCCCAGGTGTCATGTCTGTGGGTGGATGGTGTGCTGGAGCTCTTCCTCAGGCTGAGAGACCTGGGGCTGTTCAGCCTGGAGAAGAGAAGGCTCCAGGGAGACCTTTGAGCAGCCTTCCAGTCCCTAAAGAAGCTCCAGGAAAGCTGGGGAGAGACTCTTGATCAAGGAGGGGAGCCACGGATAAAGGGGGAGGGGTTTTAAACAGAAAGAGGGGATATTTCAATGAAATCTGGGGAAGAAATTCTTTGGTGTGAGGGTGGTGAGACCCTGACCCAGGCTGCCCAGAGAAGCTGTGGCTGCCCCATCCCTGGAGGGGTTCAAGGATGGGACTTGGAGCAACCTCGTCTGGTGGGAGATGTCCCTGCCCAGGGCAGGGGGGTTGGAACTAGATGATCTTTAAGGTCTCTTCCAACCCAAACCATTCTATGATTCTATTCCTCCAGTTAGCACTGGGCAATTTCACAACAGCACCTTTGCAGAGCCCAAGCAGAACCAAGCACCCAGGCTGGAGGAGGGCAGCAGCAGCTCAGGGTTTAGCCCCGATGCTGAGCAGTTCTTGGCTCTGTCCCTGCCTGCAGGTTGCTGGCTGTGGGCTGTGGGCTGCCAGGTGGCAGAGAGACACAGCCAGGATTGGGAGGCTGAAGGGAACAGCAGACACACAGCCCCTTGCTGGGGTGGATGGTGAGAACAGGGACAGTGTCTTTCCCCTGACAGCTGGCTTTGAGGTAAATCTGGCCTCGCCAAGCTGTCCCCACACATGGGCCACCTCCTTGGTGAGTTATGGGGCACGCTGAAGCCTGAAGGGAGGTTGGGGAACCTGCAGCCATGCTCCCAGCCCCTGCCACTCGCCAGGGAGGTGCCTGTGCCTCAGATGATGGCTTCCAAACCAGACCTCCCTCCGTGCAAAAACTTTCACTCCCCAGGAGCAGGACTGCAGATCTCTGTCTGGGCAGGGCAGATGACCTCCCAGGGGGTGCAGGCTGGCACAATTCTCAGCCTGCATCTCCCCCCACAGGACAGACTCAGAAGGCTGTGAGGTGTCTGTGGCACTGCAGCTGCTGCCCGGGAGGTGGGGGAGCAGGGCAAGGGGAGAGGGACCCCTCCCAGGGTGTGCTGTTCCTCTCCTCACCTCTTCCATAACGGCATGGGTGGGAGGAAGGCAGCACCCAAGGGTGTTTGCTCAGAGTGGTCAATCTGCAGGGCAGGGCCAATGTAAACTGTCCATGTCGTGTCCCACGGTCAGTAGTAGTAGGCACTGAGGACACAGTGGGTGACAGTCACTAGGGAACACGTGAGCACACTATGCTGCTGTGAGTCAAGGTCAAGGAAGGGAATATGTCAAATGGTGCCATGGGTGGCATAACCTGACCGTACCCAAAAGTGCCAGTGGCTGCCCCAGATGTCAGGAGAAGAGTCCGTCCAGCCTGGTCCATGTCCCAGGGACTCAGGGCTGACACAGGGCTCAGGCTTCCTTAGTGCCAAGCTCAGCATCCAACTCCAGGCTTCACAGACCGTGGGTCTTTATGCCCCTTGTACTTTCTCCCTCTTCTTCTCTCCACTAGAGCCGAAGACTTGGGTTCCCATGCCCTCACTTTGGCCAGAAAAGCACTGGGAAATGGTAGTGGGATGCAGACATCACATCTGCCAGGAAACCTATGCCTTTTTGTGAGAAGTTATACATGAGATGACGTGTCTAACCCTGGAGGGTCTGCACTGACTTAGCCCAGGAAGAGATCTGGGTGGGTGGACTGTGGTTGTGACGCCCCTTCCCGACCAGATTGACAGAGGCTGCTCTTAGAAGACCCTGGATTTATATGTGAACCAAAGTCCTTGGGAAAGAGCCACAGCTAAGCCCCGCTTAGACCTTTATGGGTGGGCAAGCACCTCTCTGAGGGGGAAGTGAAGCTGATCCTCATCTGTGCTACATTCTCTCTCAGCAGAGAGCAGGGAGGTTTGTAAACCAAGAATCTGCTCTGGATGACCTCCACTGTCTTACAAGGAAGTACCCATGAGCTGCCATGGTAGTCCAGCTTTGTGAATTTAATATTTATAGGCAGAGAGAGATGGGACATGGCCTGTACTGTGTATAGCCTTGCAATTTATGTGTTGGCAGCAGCGGCTGATTGGGAGATGTGCTCTGAGGCTCAAAAGTGTGCTTAAGCTTTGTAAATACAATCAGTTCAGGCTGAAGTGAGTGAACAACGGGGGATGTTTGGAGGCCAAATCTGACTTCAAGAAAAAAAAAAAAACAAAAACAAAAAAAACCCACACAAAACCCCCCCACCATTGAGCCAGTGGTACTTGAGTGTGTTGTGAAGCGTGGTCTGTGGGGCTGCAGCCTGACCTCCTGGCTCAGACAGTAACGACCTCAGTGCACTCATTGCAAATTAAAATGTTGCATATGCTCTGAGTGCAAAAAGATTGTACACAGCGCCTGTAAGAAGCCTTCCTGAAAGACTCTTGCCTCTGCTGGTGGTCTTGCAGCTTCGGCACTGGATGTCTGGCTCACGCTCTCTATTTTTCAAAAACATTAATAATCATAATCCATATAAAACTGTCATATTGGTTCAACATGTACGTCACCAAAGCCCTGACTAATTTATCAAAGATTTAGTGTTCGGTCGAACAAAGTCTCATTTTTGTAAGCAGATGCGGTTTGCTGGATTGTCCTATCATCACCCACTGTTTCCACTGGAAAGATGCGTTGTATCAGCAACTTCTAAAAGTTTGAAATGTACGTTTGAAAACAGTAATGTAAACACTTGTTGCATGTTCCGCATTAGCCATGAATTAAATAGAGAGCTCAAGGGCTAATGCTGCTTGTGCCAGTGTGGGTCTGCAGTCCTACAGGCACAGTGGGTGGATCTGCAGGAGACTGGTGACCCATCACAGTGGTGATGGTGCATTGTGTAGAAGTTGCATGGCTAGAAATAAGACTGTGAGCTACTCAAGGGAGCTAAAAATGCTCAAACAGACTGTTCAAATGTGGTATGCAACACAGCCCTGGCCTGTCCGGATGCTTGTAGGGCTGGTTCCACCTGTAGTGGCACCATGTCAGGTTTTGGTAGGAATAGCTGAGCCCAGGAGGTGGGGCAATGGCCACGAAGGTGAGTGGAGAACTAGTGGTGGGTCGCACACAGCAGCAGGTGGGGTCTGGTGTGGGACTTTGCTCAGGTAAGGACTGAATTTGGGTCAAGTGTGGTTCTGCATTTTGTCTCAGAGCTCAGACAGCAGGGCTGGGTATGGACACAGCCTGTCCCAGGCAATGCATGTACGGGCAGGTCTATGTCCAACCTGCAATGGAATAAAGTGACAGGCACCTTTGAGATCTCCTTCCTGGCCACTGCATCCACCCCATGGGCACCCGACATGGTGAAACATGGTGTAAAGTAAGACAGAAGGATGTAGACAGTGGGTCACAGCTGTGGGGAAGGGTTAGGGCTGAACAGTGAGATGGGACGGAATGAGACAGCAGATGGTGAAATCCTTGCTGGTGCAGGGTAGGAAGAGGGGTGTGAGGCAGTCCTGGCACACATAGCACAGAGGAGATGGTATCATAGACAATGCACTATTCTTACTTCCTTATACAGTAAATTGGTAACTTTTTTGTATTAAATCAGATTTTATCACTGAGTCAATATCACTTTTCTATTCTTGTTTGGTACAAATGACCTTTTTTAGCTCTCCTCAGCTCTTTCCTGATGGGACTCATTAGGAGCTGGTGCTGATTCTTACAGGCATTCACTTTCACTTAGCATCTGGAGATACTTTTTTTTGGACAACGGTTTGTTGAAACGGCCTTTGCAGCTTTCTTCTGTGCTCAGCATCAGCAGCTCCTCTTGGGTCATGTACCTGCACCCCACAAAGGCATTTGGTGCGAGCTGAGACCTTCTCCTCCCTGTTTCTGGTGAGATAGGAGTGTCATCAAGGAAAGCACCTCCTTGCCCAGGTGTTTTGTAGAAGCACAACATGAACCTGCAGAATTTCCTGGTGTATTTTGACTCTAAACCCCACATGAACCTGAGTAGAATACTGTGGTAAACAAACAAACAAACAAACAACTCCTCTCATACTTCAAAAACTCTCAAAAAATTTTACCTAATTGGGTTGAATTCTTCTTGACCACTTTAACCCTACCGCCTGTGCTAATCAACACTTTGATTTCAAAGAATACTTTTTGGAGGGTGTTTGCACACTTGCTGGTGTAGCAGCTGGCTGGTATTTGCTGTTTGTCATTTGCTATCTGTATCATGTAATTAGCAGCCTGTTCTGGGTTGCATGGAATTATTTCTGTCACCCAGTTTTCTCAGCAAAGCAGAGCCTTATATAAAGGAAGATTGTTCTCACTTGTAGATCTGTTCTGTACTTCTAACAGTTCAAGAGCTCTCTCATGTGGGTGCCCCATGAGTGTGTTTTTTTCATGACACCCCTGGATTTCTGCAAATACTCTGTGCTTATGGGTAGAAATTCTTCCAGCAAAGCAGTCAAGGATGCAGACCCAGCAGACAAGGTGAACTGAATCGAGCAGGCAATAGGGAATCCTGAAATCTTCCCCTGCAGTGTTTCTGACACAGGTGGAGTAATTGTCTGTGGTCTGATGGTTTCATAAATGCCAGTCTTTGATCACTGTTCCAAGGGATGGTTGGGGACTTCATCCTTACCTGCTCCTTTTCTCTTCCAGAGATTGCTTTGGTGTCTGCTTCTTTACCTGGCCATCCAAAGTGGAGCAGCCAGAATCTGGATCAGTCCCTTCAGCCTTGGGGATGAATGGTGTGATCAAACAGGATCGCTCAGACCACAAAAGTGCACCAAGTGGAAATGAAGAAGAAAAGACACCCAGAGAAAAAGCCACCGGCGAAGTGAGAGATGGCACCAAGCTCCAGCCACCACCCTTTGCAGAGCGGAAGAACGGTAAGTTCTTTGATCAGTGGGGTCAAGAGAGGGGAAGTGAGACTGGATAAATGGTGGTTTGTAGCATCTCTCACATGTGCTGGGTTTGTGGCTCATCGTTATTTTTATGTGTGCTGCTTTTGAGGTTGTTTCTGATGGAAACATTTCTAGAATTGATGGAAGTGCCTCCTCAACTCAGTTTTTCTTGGTCAAACTTTGTTATTGTTGCTGGGCTTGAGGCGGTTATCAAGTTCTTTGCGATCCAAGTGTTTGGTATAATACTGGCAGAAATATAGCATTTCAAGGTCTTGGGAAAAGGTTGATGTTCTGACCACAGCAATGGGACTTGCTGAGGATTTAGAGCGATGTGAAGTTGACCAGTGCAGAAGAAACAGAGAGGATATTTTGCTTGCAAAGGTGCTGATAGACCCGTTCTGCTCTCACACAGCAATGATAACCTTGCCTTCCACAAAATTGCTTCGGATCAGTGTGACAGAGAGCAGAATGCGACCTCAGCCTCTTCCAGGGTCATCTGCAGTTCCTTGGTCATGGGTCCAGAAACTAGTCCTGCTGCAAGATGTTGATCTGTGTTTCAGTGGAGATCAGCTGGTAGAAAGCTGATGGACAGAAAACACCATGATTCAGCCTGCTCAAAGCACGCTCAGGCTGAGGAGTTGTTTGCCATTTCTTTCAGGCAATTGTATAATGTATGAAATGAAGAAAATTCCTTTTGTGCACTCTAAGGCTTTCAACATGAAGTACTCAAAATATCGTGTAGTGTGAAAGTGCAGCTCGAAGGCACTATTTTTGCTTTGCGTCTTTGATTGTTTGCATTATTGTACAGGACCCAATTTTTCTCAATCGCTATAAATCAGAACTAATCCAAATGATGTCATGATGGCAGTGCACTGGTGTCAGACTGGAGTAACACAGCAGAGAACCAGGCCCAGAGTCTGCCCATAGTCAGAATAAGTCACACCAGCGAGGGTATTTTTTTTCTGTAATCTCAGATGTCAAAGCCTACCTCAGATAGTATGCGAACAATAGGAAAGATGCCCAGGGCTTGCAAAAGGGGCCGTGTTAAGACTATTTAGTAATGTATAAAATTCACATTTCCCTGTAGCTTTCACATCCTTTTTTCTTGCATCTGTTTTCCTACATGATTTTTGTTATGGGAAGGCAAAGAAAGAACCATCTCCAGGTGCCCATAGGTAAAAGCTACCTTCAAGCACGACCAGCAGGCACTGACTGCACTGCGCCCTGCAGCACCACCAGCATCTGCCTTCCACCTCACCCTGTGTTGGGAGCTCCTGCCCCCCGGGGGTGCCAGCTTGGTGGCCCACTGGGGCATGGCTTCACCCATGCAGCCGCTCTGTGCTGGGCTGTTTGCAGAGTCTCTAAGTGAGAAGAACCCCCCACAGTCTGGGCATCTCTCCAGCCTTTTGCTCTCCTCCTTTTGCTGTTTTTCCCTTTCTTTCACACATTTAGACAGCATAAGGACTCAGCTCTTCCTGCGGTCCCTGTTTGGGAACAGCCGTCTCTCTTCATCTCACATATCTCAGGAGCTGGTGGGCCCACCAAATGTCACGCATCTTGTGTGGCACTCAGGCCTGCCTTTGATGTCACGTTCCCTGGTGTGACAGCTCCTGCTCCTGCTGGTGGAGCAGCCTGATGAGCAACTTGGACGGGGGGGGAGAAAGGAAGGGAGGCAAGCCACGGCCCCACAGGCTACCCTCTGTGGTGATACACAGCGGTCACTCCCTGGAGGATACCACAAACCCCTTAAGCAGATTTGACTCTTACGAGAGCAGAGCCTCCCTGTCCTGCTCAGTGCCATTTTTTGGGTTGTCACAGCAGGGACCTTCTACCTCACCCGCCCACCACAGGATGGAGGGTCAGTAGCTGGGATTACTGTGAGGAAAAAGCAGTATGTCAGTGTCTTCTCATATCCCACCCCCAAGAAGTGCACCTATGTGGGTGCTCATTCCTCACCCCAAGAGAACAGGGGGATAAGCAGCAAGAGGGAGCAAGGACCCAGCATAGAATCATGGAATGGTTAGAGTTGGAAGGGACCTTAAAGATCATCAAGTTCCAACCCCCCTGCCATGGGCAGGGACACCTCTCCCTAGAGCAGGTTGCTCCAAGCCTCATCCAGCCTGGCCTTGAACACTTCCGGGGATGGGGCAGCCACAGCTTCTCTGGGCAACCTGGGCCAGGGTCTCACCACCCGCACAGCAAAGAAGTTCTTCACCAGATCTCATTGAAATATCCCCTCTTTCTGTTTAAAAACACAACTCCTCATCCTATGGCTCCCCTCCCTGATCAAGATTCCCTCCCATTTTTCCTGGAGCTCCTTTAGTGATTGGAAGAGGCTCAGCCTTCTCTTCTCCAGGCTGAGCAACCCCAACTCTCTCAGCCTGTCCTCACAGCTGAGGGGCTCCAGCCCTTGGATCATGTCTATGGCCTCCTCTGTCCCCTCTCCAACAGATCCATGTCCTTCTGATGTTGGTGGTACCAGAACTGAGGCAGCACTTGTTGGGTGTCTCCCCAGACCGGAGCAGAGGGGCAGAATCTCCCCCTCCTTGACCTGCTGGCCACACTGGTCGGGATGCAGCGCAGGAAGGAGGGAATGTCTAGGAATTAGTTGGGTGAAAGGGATGTAACTGCCATCTATTGTATTTAGGGATCTGCCAGGGCATGTAAGGCCCCTTGAACCCTAGTGGCATGCCAGGACTACTGCTAACATTACATTTCAAGGAGAAGCAAGTGCAAGATGTGACCTCCACCTCCTCCTGCCCTGTTGTACCTCATCTCCAGAGGGTACAGGTTGTGCACACCTCAGCCAGGCAGGACCTGGCCCCTACTCCCTGCTCTTTCCAGCAGAGCCCTCCAGCCATGAGCTGGTCATCTGTGGTAGTTTGGTGGGCATTGGACAGACAACCATCTGTCAAAGGCACAGCTCATCAGAGGGGACTAGCTCCTGCCTGAGTCTGAACTTTCAAACTGCAGTCTTTATTTGACTTAACTTTGATTTAATAAAAACAGTCTAGCTAGAATATTTTTAAATAGGAAAATAGTCTTTTTAACTCTAGTATTACTCAAAAATGGCTCAGGGGATTTCATTTAAATTTGTAAAAATAAATCACCTTCAAGCAAGCAGAAAGACCATTCAGCAAGACCTACAAAAACTCAGGACTGGATGCATAAGCTCAGGAAAATGGAGACTGTTACCCCTCCAACAAGCAGGAATCCCAACATCTGCCTGCCTAGCTGTACCCCCTGCCCCTGGGATGGTCATGCTGCCCTTTTACCATGGCAGCACCAAATCCCACCGCCCATGCTGTTTATATGCTCAATGACAACTTTTTCTCCCAAGAGAGAAGTCTCCCCCAAGAGTCTCTGGTCCACACTGACCTGAACTGGGCAGAGCTGTAAACTGTTGTCTTGGAAGGACCTAAAGCAAACATGCCTGTGGGTGTCTTCCGAAAGTCACTAGTGACACTGGGATTAGAGGTGAGATCTGCCTAGACCTCCTACCCTACCTGATGTGTGTGTCCTTTGTCTGAACACTGGATCCATGGCTCTTGCATTTTTGTCTTGCCCGAGACAGGCACTTTGAGCTCAGCATGGTACTTCGTGCTCTCAACCAATGCTCTACCCAGATAGTTTGGCCTTTCCATGTAAGTGACACTGTTGAGTTGCAAGGTCAGTGCCTGGCATCTCTCAGATTGAGGACACGCGGTAGAGTTCTGCCCACAGGTCTGTTCCTCCCAGAGCTGGTTTGGTTGCACGCAAAGGCAGGTACAAAAAGCTAGAAAATAACTCATGATGCAGTGAACAAACAGGCTCCTGAATGGCATTGGGGTCCCCAGCTACCACCTCCCTAGAGTCCTGGAGCCTTCAGCCTGGGATCAGTGAGGACCAGAGCCCCATTGTGCAGGTATCAGAGGTCATCACATCCTGATCCAGACATGCTTAGTAAGTGCATCCTTCACAGCCTCAGCCACCCACAGGCTGAGTGCTCTCTGACCCCCAGTTTGGGAGGGGGCTACAGGGCAGATCCCTCCACATTGGGTTTAATTGCTGGACCAAGGTAAACAATTGTGCTCTCTTCAACACTTAATGTCTGAATAATAAAGCTGCGTCCTGTTTGTCAGATAGGAGGTCAGCAGCTTAAGCATCCTTAGAATCCATAAACTGCTTTTCCCTCCCAGGTCCATCTGAAACCCTTTCAGATGTTGATGTCAGGGCCAGCAGTAGCACTCTGAAGCATCAATTCTCCCAGGAGCATTTTCTTCAGCTGGTAACAGCTTCCATCTCACTTCATCCTATCTGCCACCATCCTATCGTGCTGTGTACCAGTACTTTACCTGTGGTAGCTGTGCCATGGGAATAGCTTGCAACTGTTGTCTTCTCTGACTTGCATAAAAATGCCTTTACCCTGCTTATTCTCCAAGTGACCAAAGATTGTGATTTCTCTGTATGCCTTCCCAGCACTGGGGAAGGGCAGTGAGGATGCAGGCTCAGTGGAGGACTATAGTCAATTTAGTCAATTTGGCCAGGTGGATTTCAAGAAGAATTTCATGATAACACTTGCAAACACAAGAAAAGGGGTCGGGCACATGCTGGAGCTACTTAAACCTCCTCCAAAACTGTCTCTGTGTGTGTACTCAGTGTGTGAGGCATTAGGCATCCTCCGGTACAGTTCAGAGACAGCAAAATCCTTGGCTCAGAGCTACTGTCCCTTGTCCCCCACTCTAGGACTCTGACAGTGAGATGTATTTCACTTACGGAGTCATCTACATGTGAGACATGCTGTCTGATCTGAGGAGGTTTCTCTGCCTCAGAGTTTCTGCTCAGGATGGTCTCAGTCTCCTCTGTAGGGTCCCATTTCTCTCCAGTTACTATCAGACTTTAGATGACCAGCTCTGACATCCATTAGAGAAGAGTTAAATTTTAGCCATTTGTCTTCAATTAGGTGTCCAGTTTGGGTGTCAGATCTCCCACAGCAGGTGATGGATCTAGTCCACACACAGGTGGCCAGAGGCCACTGACTGGTTACTGCAGTTAGAGCTGAAGAGTTTCCCTTGTGCCTGCTCCGGTTCAGCAGCATGTTTGCTAACTGCTCCTAATGTTTCCACACAGGTTTCCCATTGCTGATTTTGGAAAATAATGTAGTTAAACTCTTCTGTTTATTTGTGTAGTGACATAGACCTTCTGACCACCAGCTCCTTTAGCCCCCTGCAACAAAGGGGAGGATTTTCAAGTGCTCATCTGGTTTGTGTTTAATGTAATGTGCAGAAAGGTTGCACATTTTCAGGGCCCGTGTTCATAAGTAGTAGATTGTACAACAGTTTATTACACAAATGGAGCTTTTTATTGCTGGGCTTTGTTGAGCTGCCAGTTGGGATAAAAAAAAGTAACGTGCTTCGTAGTCCCTATCAAGGAAAATTAGAAAGCATTAAATTCTGCTCAAACTATCAGCCATCGGTGAGCTGGTAATCAAATCCAGAAAGGCTGGTGGGAGGTCAAGACTTTCTTGCTGTCAGTGTTTCTGAATCAATAACTACTATGAAAGACATGTAAATGAAAGAAAAAAGAAAAAAAGGAGAGAGAGAGAGAGATGTCTGACCTAGAAGTCATCACAACATCACAGCACATAGGCCAGTGGAGGCAAGATACCTACAGGTTTGGGGGAGAAAACCCCACGTAGCGTCTGCTCAGTCCTTGCGGTGAACATGTGTTTTAGTTTAAATCTATATTGGAATGGTTATTAAATTACTATCTAGTCCCAAACAAAATCTAGCCCTTGTTCCACATAGCCAGGTAAGAGGTGCGTCTACAGGAAGATTTTCCAAATTACCTTTGGATCCAAATCAAATAAATATTGCAAACACTGTATTGAACCCAGGTGATACCTAATCCGCAATGAAATATCAGCCTGCAGCCTTGAACTGCACAGCCCAGCTTTAATGCCACTTAAATCAGAATGTAAGAACTAAAAGAATTCCAGGAATCCAATGATATAAATTGTATTTTTAGAGCTGTGAGTGACTTGTGAGAGTGAAACACTGCAGTGACTAAAGATAGCACAAGCAAGGTTTTCCATGATTTATCGCAAGAACGCTCACAGTAAGTTAAAGTCATCGAATGTTGTGATAGCAGCACCTACATGTTGGCGTGTTTTCAAGACAAGTCATTCATAACATATTTGTCACAGAGCAAAATTTCCATAACAGAGTTCGGAGCTGCATCTCCCTTGCACAAGCACCACACACATCACTTTTCTATTAGGGCGCTGAGACATTCATTTGTCATCCAGGATCTTTTTTCCTTTAAGAAAGCCAGGGGGGACCCCACCTCCCTGCCTGTTCCAAACCTCTCACAAGCTGAGTGACCAAAGCAGTGGTGGCAGAGGATGAAGACGCTGCCTTGACCCCCTTTCCCACTCTGTTCCCCGCTGGCCATCTGGAGTTCAGCAATCATTTTAATGGGAG
The DNA here is from genome assembly GCA_013400375.1 of Thinocorus orbignyianus. NCBI lineage: Eukaryota > Metazoa > Chordata > Aves > Ciconiiformes > Thinocoridae > Thinocorus > Thinocorus orbignyianus. The sequence goes on along the minus strand of VXBW01005829.1, from coordinate 101,435 downwards.
TTTATTGAGTGTCCTGTCGTTCTTCCTTGGGGGTTGGTGTTGCTTTGTGCACCAAGAGGCTGGGCAGGACCTTTCTTTGCTGAGCAAAATGTCTATGGGGGTTATTTTAAGGATAAAGTCATGGCAAACATTTCCTGACACCTCATGATCAGCACTGCTCTTGGCTCCTGGCCCTGGCTAGCTGCGGTTTGCAGGGTAGAGGAACTGGTTTGTCGAGAGAGGGCTGCATGGCAGAACTGTTTTCTCACAGTTTCTAACACCCTGGGATGCATGGGGATAGAAAAGGCCCACCCTGAAGAGAGCTCATCTCACAGGCAGGTTGGCCTTTGCCTCCTTCAGCCACCTGCCTGGTTGCCTGAGAGTCACCTCGAGTCTCATTTTCCCATGTGTCAAGTTCCAAATTCACCTTCCAGCACAGAAACCCACTGGATGGCGGGCCCTGATCATGGTCCCCAGGTGGGGTTCCCTTCTCTGCTGGATAGGGACATCACGTACAGGGCAGGGATGGTGGCTGGAGTCAGTTCCCCTCTCCCCCATCCCTTGCCACCCAGGGGTCCTTGACACCCTGGTGTCCCAGCCCAGCTCACTGGTCTCTACCCATGCTCAACTCTGTGTAATCACTTTCACACCATCTTGCTGCAGTTACGTGTGTCATGCCCATTTCTTTTTAAAGTATTTTTTGAAGTGTTTCTAAGAACAATTTTAATCTCATTATGACAAAAAGTTGCTGCTTTATTTCCTCTTTCAGAAATTGAAGTGAAACAGGGATAGCCATGTGTCGTGATCTATCTTGTTCCATCTCCATGTGCTTTGAACCAGGTCCTGCCATGCTTCCATGAGTGACCCCATCCTGCTGCTTATGGCAGCCTTGGCGCTGCGAAGCACTGAGGGGTGCTGAGGTGCTCTTGACTTCTGTGGGTCCATTCCTGGCGTGGGCCTGAGTGCCCCACTGGTCAGGACCGTTGCTCAGCACCCAGCAGGACTGAGCATCCAGGAGACTGAGTGTCCTCACCCTGCTCCCAGAACAACCTCAGCACTCGTGTTCGGGCTCTGCCTGTTGTCCTTCCCTTGTAACCATGCCTGGGATTAAATAAACAAAGCATGGCAGTGATTATAAGCTTTCCTCTCCCCGCTGCACTGGGTAAAGAGCACTGTTGTCTCCATGCACAGTTTGCATTTGTGTTTCATCTCCTTTACATTTGTGGCTATTTCTGCGTTGCTTTCATGATTTGCACATTCTTGAGGCCGTTGCTCACAGCACGTGTGGTCAGGTTGCACTTAGCATCTCCCTCTTCTCTGCAGCTAATTTTGAGACATAGCCGGTTGAGGGGAAAGTTCAATCTAGGACACATTTCTTAATTCATGACCAAGCCCAATGGATGGCATATAAATGTGCTTGGTTTTGAAACGCTGACCTATGGTATAAAATCTGATAGCCCTGAAATCATAAAAAGAAAACATCCTCTTGTAAGAATAACACTGTGTTTGCTCCATGTGTGTTTAACCGGTGGGACTCACTAGCAATTTGAGCTCACTGACACCAAAAAATCAGGAGGGCTCTGGAAAGGACTAGGTATTTCTGGAGGTAATGGGAATATCCACAGCATCTTAATGAGCAAGCAGGCATGTACCCAAGTGAGGATCTAATAGAATGGTAGGGAGGGACACCTATGGCAAGAAGTCCCTAGATAAACTGGCCTAGATTAGATATTGGGAAGAACTACCTCACCAAGAGGGTGGTCAGGCCCTGGAAGGGCCTGCCCAGGGAGGTGATGGAGTCACCATTCCTGGAGATACTTAAGAAAGGTGTAGATGTAGCACTTCAGGGCATGCTCTAGTGGCTGAGATTGCTGGGTTGGGTGATTTGTTTTGTGGGGTTCTTGATGGTTTTGGGATGGGTTTTTTGGTGTGTTTATGGTTGGACTCGATGATCTCAGAGGTTCCTTCCAACCATGAAGATTCTGTGATTGATTCTAATAGAAAATTTGGCTAAGAAATTATGCTTAAATAGCTCTTCAGGATAGTTTTCCTGTTAAGCCAGTTTACATACAGCAACCTTCAGCACTTTGAGTATTTCAGCTGGGACACACTGGTTCCTTCCAAAAGATCCATTCTTATGTAAAAGGGAATGACACATTTGTGCAGAAACAGCTGGGAAGGCTTCTTTGGCCCTTGCTCCATTCTGGGTTGCCTCATCACTCGCAGATGGTGAGCAGCAAGCCCAAAGGAGGCAGAGAAGGCTGCCACAGCAGACACGAAGTGCTATAAACTTCACTACAGTTAAAATGCAAAGCCAGCCTTGCTCCACATAAGTGAGTTCTAACCTACTCCTCGCTTCTGACTCTGATAGCCTTTAAACCCCTGCTTTTGTAGGACTGGTAAGAGAGGAAGAGGCGATGACTTGTTACAGCTTTTACTGGGAGATCACCAAGTTGTAAAGATCTGGAACGCTGAAGTGGTGCTCATCAATGGCACCTTCTTTCCTTGAAGAGGAGAAATATAGGAACATACTGGAACAAAGATGTTTCCAGTTAATGCACCATCTGTGTTAGATTTGCCCATTCACAAAGAGGAAACATATTTTCTACTCTGAGTGACTTTTTAAATTAAGAGGCAACAAGGAAAGCAAGTACGTAAGTTGTATCTGCGTGTCTGTGTGCGCAAGTGCTTGTGAGTGTGGGACGTGCACGTGTGCCTGTGTGAACCCCCCCGGTGCTTCTCTCTGAGCTGCCTGCCCTCTGCACAATTTACAGAGGAACAGCACCCAAACCGCACGGCACCACATCATCCTCATGACATTCTCCACGCTGCAGCCCAAGCTCTTTAATTTTTTTTTTTTTCCTAAACTAACTTGTGGAAGTTGTCATCAGTAGAGGCAGCCCAGGGTGAAATACCCTGGGAACAAACCCCTGCTGTGGGAAGGTAGGCTCAGAGCATGTGGAGTGGGGTCAGGTCCTGGGTGTGGAAGTCCCTTGGTGTCCTGGTTTGAGGTAAAATGAACCAATTTCCTGTTTTACAATTTTACTTTTTTTTAGCTGGGCCTCTCCTAACTCCTAAACTCTGAGATTAACAACACATTGTTCAGAAAACTGTTTGCTCTCAGGGTGATCAGACCTGGTTACACCAAGGGATGGTGCAGAGGGGCCATTGCTTATCCTTATTGCTAGAACAACCAAGGGCAGGGAATTTTGATATTTGCCCCGTTGGAGGGTGGGAAGCATAAAAGCATCCGAGGGGTCATCCCTGTGGG
>VXBW01005829.1:79285-98179 GCA_013400375.1 Thinocorus orbignyianus | reverse complement strand
TAAATTAATCTCTTCCTCTCCTCTCTTTTTCTTAGAGGTTGGAGAGGAGGGCCATCATCTGTCTTTTCTTATTGGTCAGAACCATGACACTAGGGTAGCTGGGAGGGCACTGCCACAGGGTGTCAGACTATTCCAGGAGTCAGGTCCACCCTCGGCAAGGCAGTACGTGCGGTGAACTGGGTCTGGACTCCAGCTTCTCTTGGAGGGGATGGAGCAGTGCTGTAGGTGCACTTCCACGGCAGACCCTTCATGCGCTTGCAAAACCCCAAGGGAGAGGTCTGGGCAGTGCCCGTGGGGATGCTCCTGGGGCTGGAGGAGACAGTGCAGATCTCCATGCCTGGAAAGTTCTATCCATGTCACTGTGTGGTCAGGTCTCATGTGTTGACAGTTCAGCTGGAGCCACAGAGCTCATGGAGAGCTAGGGAGCACTGGGGAGGCTGGTGTACCAAAGAGCCTGGAAGGTCTCTGCAGGAGACCTGCTCGGAGTTGGTGATGTGGGGCTGGCTAGGGCTAGTTCCTCCCTTCCTTGAACATTCCCTCCACAACAGCTCTGTCTGCCCCCATGCTCCCTTGTGTGCCCAGCTGCTCTCTTTGTGCGACAAGCACAATATTCCAGGGGGGCAGATGGGCTGCTATCACAGCCCTTGAGCTCCATTCTCATGTTTGTTGTAGATCCTGCTTTCTCAGGGCTGGTTCTGGGCGGACTTGAAGGGGTGGCAGTTCCAGGAATGTGTATCCAGACCTAGCACTGCGTCGTCTTCTGGTAACATCTGGCACAATACGTTTGCGCAGATGTTCAGCACTGTGGCTGCTTCCCAGTAGTTCTCTGGGGTGGTGTTTGGAGAACAGCTCCATGGATGGGAAAAGCTGCTTCAAACTGGGGTTGTACAAACCAGCTCATATATTTTAAAATGAGGAAAGAGGAAATTCACAGCTGTGTCTTTGTTATATATGCATTTAGGGCCAAATCAGGCCTGTTTCTGTCTTGGATGCAGAGAACGGCACAGAGAGAGGGCTGTTCCTTCTGAGGCTGCTGAGCAGCAGCAAAATCTCTCCAAAGCTACTGCTGCTACCCTGGGTCTGCTCACCCGTTGTTTCTCCCAGAAGATACAGGGAATCTCTGCTGCCTTGTCCTAGTTCTCCCATCCCTCTAAATTCTGCTACAAGGGGGCTGGTGGCTGTGAAGAAGAGACATGAAATCCATACGGGACTGCTTCAGTGGGCTTTTCTGGACCCACTGGAACTGGGGTAGGACCTGGACTTGCCTTCCTGTATTGCTGACAGTTTTGCTTTACAAACCTTCCCAACAAAGCCTCCCATACTGTCTCCCTGAGTTCTTCTGCAGGAGGGGAACATTTTGATAGTCAGGGTCTAGGAAACCTCTAGGCTCTACTACAGACTTCCTTGTGCCCTGTTGTGTTGTGTTGCTGGTACTTTGCTTCCCAGGATGATGGGGTTTGACTTTCACAGTAAGAGATGTCAATCAGAGCAGTGAGTTCTCTTTTAAGGCTTGGTAACCAGAGTACTGTCACACCCGGCACAGCTGAAGGATCAAAAATCAGATGAAGAGCCTGGAATTTATGCAAATACATCAGCCTCGATACCTGAGGAGGTGTTTAACACTCAGTGCCCAGTTTCCACAATGTCAGCCCTTGCAGGGCTCCAGAGAGGGGTGTGTTTTATGATCATCAGCCTTGTAGCACTGCTGGCTTTCACATCACCCAGACTAAGGCTCATGAACCTCTCTCCAGACCGGGTAGGGTAGCAGATGGTTTTCTTACCCCAGTGCTGTTTTGTGTTTGTTTTTTCTGGGTGAAGGATAATGAGCTTCCCCTGCAATGGGGCATAGCCTGTGCAGGCTGCTCCCAGGGAGGTGCTCAGCTCTGTGTGCCTCTGGAGGGTTTCTGAGGCTTTGCAGGTGGGAGCACGCATAGGAGGATGTACTAGAGGGACAGGGAAGGAGAAAGGCTAGTAAAAACCATTGACACCAAAACCACTCCCCGAAATGGGATCACTGAACAGCGATGGAGAGGGCAGGGCACAGGGGTCTGGCTGAGCCCTCCACAGCCTGACAATTCCTGTCTCACATTAAAGCCAGTCAAACAATAAATCTCGTGGCTAACCACCACCCTGACTGTCGCTGCAATTCCACGCTCCCCAGGCGGCACAGGCACCTGTGAACACACAGTCTGGCTCTCCCATCATCACTGCCCCCATATTCCTGATGCTGCAGGGCTGATTATGGCACTTCCAAGCACTTGGTAAACCTTGTGGAAGCCAGCAGAACCTGCGGAGCTGCAGGGGCTGGAGCTGCAATTGCAGATGGATGTTAGGGATAAGGCACACACCGCTGTGAGCAGTGGACTTTAAACACTAATTGGCTTGTGGGTGATGAGCTTCAGTTTGTTCCTTTCATGGGTGCTTCTCCCAAAACCACACTCCTACAATGCTCATACCAGATGTTAAGTGCTCCTCTGGCCAGCCAGTAGCATACAGGACAATAGACATTGCCCTCAGTGGTAGGCAGTTTAGCCAAGGATGGCTGAACTTGTCAGGATGCAAAAGACTGCTTGGAAATGTGAAAGCAAACACTGGTCAGCACTGCTCACATTGAAGCACAGCTTTCAGCTGCCCAAGAAAGTCAAAGACAAGAAGAAAAAGAAAGACCAAAACATATAGGCACTGCTAGTCATGAGATGGTATGGGGAGGTTGCCCAAAGTTTTAAACACCAAGCGGCGAGCCTCTATGTTTGAGAGAGGATGAGAAGCAAGAGGTCCTGGAGCTGCACAAAGGACCAGGCTCTGGTCTGCTCACCACTGGGGAAGCTCTGCCCGGGCAGCAGGAGCACTGGGCTGCCAGAGCTGCTGTCGCCTGCGGCTCCGAGCAGCCATGGTTTGCTGCACCATGACAGGCATGGAGACCAAGGTGGCTGTGCATTTGTTACAGTATTATTGTCCAAATCAGTTACTGGAGAGACTAATGTGAAGCCAGGAGAAGCACTGCACGTTCTGTACTCAGGACTGCGTTTGCAAACCGCCAGAGCAGTGCTCTGAAGGAACACGATTACCAGCGAAGATGTTAGTAAGACAAGAGGAATCGTAACATTAATGTAAACATGACAGATCCCTTCTTGATGGATGCATGTAGTCCATAAACATCATTGTCACATTGGAGATCTTGCCAGAGATTCCTGAAGGTGCTTTCAAGCATGCTGCAGTCTTGTCCTGTGGTTCTTGGGGTTTCAAAATTATGACCATCTGTTTGCAATTGAGGCCCATTTGGAAGCAGAGGAGAGTGCTGCCAAGACACTCTTTTCGGACTAAGAGTGCCTTCAGTCCTGCTGAGATGTTTCTGCAGGCAGGTACAGACCAAGATGTGGTGGTCAAGCTCAGCTAAAATGCCTGTGATGGGTATGACGCCAGGCTACGGTAATGTGATGATGAGTGGAGGTTTCTTGGATTCAAGACCCAGCCCTGCAAACATCTCCTGTCTGCTGTACTGGCACAGTCACTGCTCGAAATAGGAACTTCCAAGAGTGAGCATTAAGTTGGCTTCCAGAATTTTCAAATGCAGCCTGGCTACTTGAAGCCTTGGCAACATATTTTGATTCTTGCTTTGCAGTATCTGTTGGGCATAAAGGTCCATGGAGTGATTTGAGAGGGCTGTGCAGGTCACCTCAGTTTTCTGCAGCCCCTGAGGTGTGTTCTCTGTCCTGGTGAGCTCTGCAAAGACACCAGGGAAGGGAAGAAGGCATGGACCCTTTCTAGCAGGGAGGGGGATCAAAAGGGAGCAGCGATCCTGAGAAAATGGGAGATTTTGCCAGCCCTTGGATGTTTCTGCTGAAACAGGAGGGGATGAGACAAAATCAGTCCACCTGCATTGTGTGGGTTTGTCCAGGCATGGACAAATACTCACTTGGTATCTCTAAAACATCCTGCTGATGGGTGCCTGCTCCCCTTAGCTCGGTGCAGGACTCTCAAAGGGAATGATCAGCAGCTTTGTTGCATGCCCAAAGGTCACCTAAAGGAGGCTGCATTTATGAGTGTTGAACCAGAGTTTGAAACGTGGGTTTGAATGTTGATCTGCCTTTAAAGCCTCAGGCACACCCTGGCGTGTGTGTGTTGGGATCCTGTTCACTCAGCAGAGATTTGCTCCCCTGAAAATGAGCCTGAAAGTTGATAAGAGCCCCTCATTCGGCCTGAAATAGCTCTTCGCAGTGTGGGACTGTCTGGAATAGGTATCATATGAAAAGGAACAGTCACAGCATGGCAGAAAGGAAACTGAGATCATGCCTGCACTTTAGTCCGGCCACAGGTGCACAGGCCCCTTGGAGATGTTGCTTTGCTTGTGACGTACGTCACCCAGGACAGCAACGCTTTGGTGCTCCCTCTTCCTGAGATGCAATGCCAAAGAAATATATAAAAAGAGCAGAGACACATTGGAGAGAGAAGAAACGAGGGTGAGAATTGCAATGGAAAAGGCACAGAGAGTGCAATCTGGAAACTGGGAAAAGAGGCAGGATTCTGGCAGCTGCAGAAAAAAGGAATGAGGATTTCCCTCAGTTACCTGTAGCTGGGTGAAGTGCAGCATTCCTGATGTGAAAGTGCCACAGCAGTGATCCATTCCACTGCCTCCTTCACAGAGGGAGCAGTGACTATCTTTTATTTCCAGCCCCCCCGGTACCATGTGTGGGAAACGGTTGACACTGCAGCAATGGGGATTTCATTCTGTTAAGGTTTTGCTCTGTGCTAATGATCAGCCTCTCTCCCCTTGGTCACTATGTAGGGACGGAAAACATGCCTGGGCATTCGAGCACACTTTAAAGTCAATCAGAACTGTCTGAAAGTATATTTTTCTGCTATAGAACATAAAAATATTATCCTTCTGGCATGCCTCCATGAGAATATTAAAAATAGCTTACTGAGTTAGTCTGTGAAAATCACTAATATAACGACTCGTGTGTCTTATTTCATTAATGAAGAAACTCTAATGCTCTGCTTTAATGTGATACTGCTGTAAATCAATAAAGAATATAATTGGAAAAACGCAATCCTATTATTCAAAGATATTTTTGTAGGGTGAAGTTAGAAAGGAACATTTATTGTCATGACTTTTATCCAACCCAATAAGCTATTTGCATCTGAAAACTTCAGTGCTAGTTAAATAAAAGCATGCTTCTGCAGATGGGATGGCATTTGCTTTGCCAGTTTGTTTTACTGCTGTTTGTCCAGCACAGGGGAGAGCCTGTTTGGCAGAGAAAGACTTGGAGTGAAACCCTTGCAGCAGAAACCAGTGGCTTACCTAGGGAAGAGTCGGAGCAGGACAAGGCTCCCGGCTTTTCCTGAACGGCATCCAGAACTTAGCATGTCTGGGTTGTGGGCTGACTCTGAGACACAGGATCCTGTCCTGTTTCCAGTCTCCAGTTGTTTATTAATAAACCCCTGGGTCTGTGGCCATCCCCGATGAATGCACTGAGAACGCAGCCAGAGAGCACGGGCATAGTCCTGGCTGGGTCAGGGCAGGGGTTACTGCAGCTCACCCTCCTGTCTGCACAGGCACCAGGAGCCAAAAGAAATGTGGAAAAACAGGGCAGTCACACCGTCACAATTCTCCCCCCCCAGCAATTAGCAATGCAGGGCTTTCCCTAACCGGGAGAAAGACTTTAGATTTAATGGCCCCACTGGATATTTCTTCCACGGATTTGTCTAATTGCCTTTTGAACCCTTGTAAAAGAGGTGATTTGCTGCTTCCGCTGTAGCCTACCGAGGGGTGTAAATCATGGCTGTGTGCAATAACCAGAGAAACAGGCAGCATTCCTCCCCGGCTGCCGCACCACCGCTGCCCCTGCCGCCGCGCTCTCCAGAGACAGAGGGAGAGCTCTCATTGCTTTGTTGCTGACAAAGGCTCCTGTGATGGTCTTTGGGGTTAGAAATAGGGGGTTTTAAGATTAGAAATAGGGTTCTTATAATGCCTGAGCACCCAGGGTGCCTCTTGGTTGGCTCTACTGGGATACACAGTTGCTCGCCTTCAAGCATCTGTGCAGGGTGAGGAATGGCTTTTGCAGCAGGAGCACAGATGAGCTGAGGAAAAAGGGGTCCTCTTAGACAAGAAACAGTGTACGGCTGTTAGAGCTGAGAGCATACATCTGGGAGCAAATGATATAAAACACCACAGTGTTGTCATGAGCCTGGAACTAAGCATTCCACCCCCCCTCTAAATCCGCACCACCATATGGGCATGATAGGTACATCTGGAGGAAACCTCTCCTGCCCAAAGCCAAGATCAGCTTCCCCTCAATCATTCCTGACAAAAGTTTGTCCATCCTGTTCTTCAAAACCTGCTTTGATGGAGACTCCGACTCTTGTCTGAGATATCTTCAGCTTATTCCCGAAGTGCAAGCCCATAAATCCTAGTCCTATCTAACAGGGATATGGAGAAAAAAAATACTCTATTTCTGTCTGTAGCAGTTTTCTCCAGATTTAAAAACTTATTAGGGTTCCCCTCAGTCCAGTTTTCTCCAGACTGACTCTCAGTCTTTGGGTCATCACTTGAAGGTCTTATTTTCTAGAATTCTGGTCTTCCTTTCTGTTCTTTAGGATCTCTTCCATCATCTCTCATCTTTCTTACTGTGATGCACAGCAGCACGTAGTACTCGGGCTGAAAGCAAGCCCCCATTGAGCTGAGCAGGAGGTTGTAAGAGATTTGCTTCGCAGTTTGGACTGCGCCAGCCCTGTGCTCACCCTTCTCACACCTGTGTAGCACCAACCGTGGGCTGGACCTGGATGATGATCCAGGTATGTTTCCACAGAAGAGCTGCAGAACATTTTCCGCTGTACATTGCGTATGTACAATAGGCCATTCCTGATTAATTCTCACTGGATTTGTTCCTGAAAATGTCCCTACAGTTCTTATTTAAAATAATTTCTAGCTGTAAATCTGCTCTGCTGCATGCATGTGCTGCCTTCCAACCTCGTCTCTTGTTTAATAAAATAATTTTCTGCTCCACTTTGTAGAAGGAGACATTGAAGCCAACGAGACTCCGTGGCATTTAGTGACCCACCGAGAGCTTCTTTCTGAGTGTGCCTTTCGAAGCATTTCGCGCCACCTGAGCAGTTTCAGATAGACCACGTTTTCCCAATAAGCTTTTGAGAATGTCATGTCAGACAGTGTCAACAGCCTTGTTAAACGGAAGATGGATGACATGTTCTGCTTCTTCCCTATCCACAAGTGTCACAGAAGGATTAGATTTGACACATTCACACTGGCTGTTTTTTATTTCTTTTCCCTGATTTGTTTCAGTATTTGTTTGTTGACTCAATTAGTTGCCCCAGTACTTTTCTGGAAATGGAAGTTAAATGAGCTAGGCTAGGATATCCCTTTTTCAAAAACAAATAAGCTCTTTACTATTTTTGATGCCACAAAGAGTGTTGTATCTCTATTCCAGCCTTGTGTCTTTAAAAATGTTTCATTTGCCAGTATCTCTTAGAACATTACAGCAGATGTATATCTCCCAGTTATTCCATAGAAGGCATAATTATGTTATTTTGTACCTTGACTGATTATTTTCAAGACTTACTCTTCCTGGGGGGTTGGCCCAGTGGGTGTGTGACAGCTACTTAGAGACACATTTTGGACAAAGAGGCATTATCCTGAAATGAAATACACTGATGAGAGACAGAGAATGGCTCAGAGAAGATCTACGTGGAGGCTGCAAATTTTGTAATGTCCTTTCAACAAAAGAAGAAAACATTCCCACAGTGGAGGTGCCATTGGAAGGGCAGTGTAAGAGTTTAACTCGGTGTAGGGAAGTTTACAGAGTCTATGCCAGTCCATTGCAAATCCCACTGCTGCTGTGAACCATGTGTGTGCTGCTTTCAAAGACACACAAAAGTGATTTATCATAGAATCATTTAGGGTGGACCTTTAAGATCATCAAATCGAACCATCAGCCTAACTTAGGTTCCTCAGCAACACCTCTGCGCNCAACTTGAGGCCGTTTCCTCTTGTTCCATCACGTGGGAGAAGAGACCAACCCCTCCCGGCTACCCCCTCCTTTCAGGGAATTGTAGAGAGTGAGAAGGTCTCCCCTCAGCCTCCTCCAGGGTGAACCCCCTCAGCTCCCTCAGCCGCTCCTTACAAAACTTGCGCTCCAGACCCCTCACCAGCTCCGTTGCCCTTCGCCAGCCCCTCTCCAGCCCCCCAGTGTCTTTCTTGTAGTGAGGGCCCCAAAACTGGACCCAGCACTCAAGGTGAGGCCTCACCAGTGCCCAGTACAGGGGGATGGTCACTGCCCCAGTCCTGCTGGCTACAGCTTTCCTGATATAGGATGCTGTTGGCCTTCTTGGCCACCTGGGCACACTGTTGGTTTGTATTCAGCCAGCTGTGTGAAGTCTACCCTAAATGCATACATGAACATAGCAATTAAAGGTAACCACAGGTATGTCAATAGAGGTATCTTAAGCAGAAGGAAGGAAGGGTATGATTTCACATCCCAGCACTCTGCAAGGTCCTGCTGCTCCCTCACAGGAAACAAGGAGGTGAGGAGCTCTGGGGCAAAAGGCAAGGTTGGGTGACAGTATCGGGGGAAGAGAAGGAGCAGACACCCAATGTATCTCTAATGAGAGCATATCACTGACTATCCAAGGAAATAAGGGAGTCCAGGAATAACAACTATTTCTCCATCTGACCCAGGAATATGGTCCCTGTTCTTCTTCTTCCCAGCTGAATGCAATTCTCTTCTCTCTCTGATGCTGAGTTACAGCTTGGGAAGCACCAAAATGCCCCTTTCAAACCCTGTTCTGGATATACTGCAGTCTGTGGGAAAGATCAAGGCAGAGAGAAATAGAGTAATGCTGCTCCTTCCTGGCTGACAGGACCTCTGGCAATGCCAGGCTGTGAGCAGAGACACAGCAAGCACCAAGCTCTTCTACCACGTATGGTTTCCTTCAGTCCACCTCGGGCAGCTGCCTGCCCTCCAGCATCTGACCTGCTGGAGGGAGCAGGGAAAAGCCCGGAGATGGCACATGGGGTATGAGATGGAAAGCTTACACCTGCACAGGCTGCAACAGCTGGCACGAGGTGTAATCCCATACTGATTCCATCAACAAGCCAGCCCTGTTAAAATAATAGAGCGTAATGGAAGTTGTGGATGCAGGTCAGTTTGTTAACCATATATAGCATAACTCACTACAGCTGACTGAGAGTATTTTAATAACTTTGAATTTATTTTCATAAAAATAGAAGAAATCTGAAGTTTAATCTTTAATTCACTCAGAAAAAAAATACAAGCTTGCTTCTTTGTGCCTTTCCAGCGCTTCACAGTTCTTCGTGTACAACACATGCAAAACAAATGGGAACGTTACCTTGCTCAGATCAAATCTTGTTTTCAGGTCTTAATTTTAGTCTTTGTTTTGATTTAATAAGCTTCTTAATATGCTGTCTTGGCAATAATCTCTCCTGCATCTCCTTCTCGCAGAGGCTCTGTAGCCACTTACCTCTTTTCGGTCCCCACATTTCCTCCCCTCAATACCTGTGAGGAGCTCACAGTTTCACAAGCTTTCCCAATTTCTCTTTGTCCTCAAGGGAACCAATGCTCCAGCTCTGGTAAACCTGTGGTACGCTTTTCCCCTTCTTCAGACACTTTGACTCTCAATTTCTCTGGGCTGCTGTGACTTTCTGTGCTGTGTTTTATTTCCTGACTAAAATTCTCTGTTTCTGCTCTGTAAGAAAGCAGCAACATTAGAGGGAAAAGCAGCTGTATTTGGGATGGCTTGTGCTGGAGCTTTTCCCCTCCAGATCCTCCAGTGGGAGAGGGAAGAGACCAGGAGTCATTCATCCTCAGGTTAATAGTATTGGCTGGAAGAATGGGGTTGACAATTTGAAATGTTATCCTTTTTCCTCTTTGGTACAAGGAACATCACAGGCATCCAATTGCTCACGCAGGTGCAGCCAGTGTTGTCCATCTGGAGGAGGATGCAGGAACAAGAAACCCCATAAATAAGGACCCAGCTGAGTTCCCAAGCATCCACTCAGCCCCATGGGAACATGTGCTGGCCCTGGATGCTCCACTTCTGTTCTGCCAGGATTTTTTCACAGTTTACTCACGATTCACCCTGTCAGCCCATGGGATTGCCATCTCTCTTTGTGTCTCAGGGTTGCCCGTCTCATAACCAGCCCTGTGACATCCCAGCATCCAGCTGTGGAGTAAAGCAGCCACAACGTGGTACTAAATACCCACACCAGCTGCTCTGTGCCCTGTCACTCCTCCTTCCATGGAAATGTCTCCCTTCATGTTTCAGGAACTGTGCTGGAAATGTCATGAAGGAGATGCTCTCATCAGCTCTCCAGAATGAAAGTGGTGTCTTCTCATGCATCTCCTTGGCAGAGCATTGCTTATTTTGACTGACAAAGGGCATATAGTGACAAAGTTTTGCATTGCTCCATGGAAAAAAGGGTGTCCCCATACTTAGGGCAGGCATGAGAAAGAGATATCTTGGGGCAAAAGTGCAATGCCTCCATGGCACCTCTCTGGGAGAGCAGAGGGGAGGCCTCAACCAGTCCCACCAGAGAGCAAAGAGTCCTGCTCCACAGCAGGGCTTTGTACTCCAAGCCAGCAAAGTTTTTACTAAATTAGTAATACATTCTGTTCATCTGCCATCCCCAAATTGCTTAGACTTGGCATCATCACTTCCCTTTCTTCCCACAGACATATCACCTGTCCCTTGTCCCAGAGAAGCCCCAGGTGCCAGGGGGATTTCAGCCTTCCAGGGGCAGCCCAGCAGCAGAGAAAGAGATTAGGAAGGGGAGCACAGGCATTTGATTTCTGCACGGCATCATGTTGGATGTTCTGCTTTGGTAAAACATCCCCAGCTGGGCTGTACATCCTGAGCAAGTGAAGCCACAGGGGAGTGATGAGAGAAGGGATACCCATGGGGGAGAGACAGGACACAACCAGGTGCAACAGAGATGGGAAATTCCTGAGGAGCAGGAAATAGACACAAGGGCAGTTGTGGGGTGACAGAAGGAAAGGGATTTTTCTCTGAACCCGGAGGAGACCATGCAGAACCTGCTGCTGCCAAGAGAGGCACTGAAGGTTGCTGGACTGAGGGTAAGAGGACACCTTGTCTGCAAGTGTACAGTACAAGAGAAGTCTTCAAAATTCTGCAGTCTGATTTCTTTGGACACCTAAGCTTTTACGCATCAAACATCTCAGCAGAAGCTCCCTTTCAGGAAGGGGTAAGATTTGGGTCTTGTGGTCCTTAAAAAAAGCAGACCAAAATGGACCACAGCCATGGTGGGGGTGGAGGAGGTATAAAGGAAAGGGACAGGGCCATGAGGTTGGTGAACACATTATTGCCACATCCTGTGGAGTAGGACACTGGTCTGCTGTCCCACATGGACACAGCCACTTGGAAAGTCCAACCAGCAAATCCCCAAAGGTGTCATCAGCAGCAAGGACCCAGCATGCAGAGAGAAGGGGAGCAGCCTAAAAATTGCACCCCGTACAAATTCTGACCGGAGATGGTCTCTACCAGTGCAAAACCCCGCTGTAGAACTCTGTTTTTCATGGCAGTACAACACCACAGAGATGTTGTCTTGCAGCAAAGGGCTGACCCGCATGGGGAAGGGCTGACGAGGACCAGGAGCTTGAGAAGTTGGTGACAGAGTCATTCTGGATAACCTTTGCTCATGGATGGGCCATTCCCAGCTGACCTCGAGGTGGAGCACCTCGCCAGATGGCTGGGTCTGTGACTCACTGCTCCCACGAATTCATGGTTGAGGGGAAAAAAGCAGGAGGCATGGAGGCAGGCTGCAGGCAGGGCCACTGCGCCAGGCTCCTGCTCCAGGAAAGCTCTGAGGTGTTGAACATCATTTGCTCGGAGTAGGAAGGCTGTGCCAGGATGCTTGGATTATCATCATTTGGGAAAACAAAACAAAACACCAACCTAAAAGTATTTTCATCCATATTTCTGGAAAAAGACCCAGAGGGTTTGCCCTGCTTTCCAAGGAGGAAGGGTAATGGCAGCCCACAAGTCCCCAAGCACCTGGTGGCCCCCAGGGATTTCATCTGTGGAACCCCAAGCTCCTCCATACTGAGATGTAAGGGCTGCCAAGGACCAGATGAGAGCAAGGCCATCAGAGGCCTTTTTCAGTGCTCGTGCTCATGCTCCCATGTCTGAAGCTGTCCAGAGGACACAGCTGTCCCACAAGCAGACACGCTGGGAGCCATGGGATACCCTGGCAGCTGACCAGTGACTAGTACATCCAAATAATGTCTGGGTTTCCTTGTAAATTAATAAAAACTGGTGCGTTTCCATGAAACATTTTGATGTCTATGAATCAGCATTTTCCAATAAAATTGTTTCATCAGAAAATTCCCAGTGAGATCCAGCTCTGATAAGGCCGGGAGCGTTGGCTGCAGCCCAGAGAGCAAGCTTCAGCCGTGGGGCAATAGCAGAGAGTGATCTCTTCGGGCGATGACGATTATTCCTGACCTTTCCTGCAGTGTGACTGTGTGGCCTGGGCATCTGAAATGTTATTTATAGCCAGGAGCAGCAAGTGCTGTGGAGACAGTCTCCAGCAGGCCCTCTAGGCAGAAGCTGCAGCTGGACGCGCGAGAGCTGCTGGCAAGGAGTCTGGCCAGTGGAAAAGCCACTTTACAGAAACATGAATAGAAACAAACTCCCTTTCAGAGATAAATCATTCCTGCTGGGGGCTTTGCTCTGTGCATGTGCTTCTATACGGCACAGGGATGCTGCTAGTGGTGTGAAATTACTAATAACAGCGGTTTGATCTCCTTTTACCCTTCCTCTCCCCAGTCTCTTGCCAGAGAAAGATTCATTACAGCACAGAGGTTTTGCTTCCATCAGGTGTCAGCAGCTCTGGATATATGGATTTTCTCACATCTCAAACTGTAAGGCTCATTCCACAAAGAATCATAGAATGGTTAGAGTTGGAAAGGACCTTAAAGATCATCCAGTTCCAACCCCCCTGCCATGGGCAGGGACACCTCCTACCACACCAGGTCGCTCCAAGCCCCATCCAGCCTGACCTTGAACCCCTCCAGGGATGGGGCAGCCACAGTTTCTCTGGGCAACCTGTTCCAGTGCCTCACCACCCTCACACCAAAGAATTTCTTCCTAATATCTAATCTAAATCTCCCCTCTTCCAATTTAAAACCATTACCCATTGTCCTATCACTACACTCCCTCACCAAGAGTCCCTCTCCAGCTCTCCTGGAGCTCCCTTCAGATCCTGGAAGGCTGCTCTAAGGTCTCCCCGAAGCCTTCTCTTCTCCAGGCTGAACAGCCCCAGCCCTCTCACCCTGTCCTCACAGCAGAGATGGTCGATCCCCCTAATCATCTTCATGGCATTCCGCTGGGTCTGTTCCACCAGGTCCATGTCCTTTCTCTGTTGAGAACTCCAGAGCTGGACACAGGACTCCAGGTGTGGTCCCATGAGCACAGAGCAGAGGGGGAGAATCCCCTCCCGTGACCTGCTGCTCACGCTTCTTTTGATGCAGCCCAGGATGGGGTTGGTTTCTGGGCAGCCAGAGTGCACTGACAGCTCATGTGGAGCTTCTCATCCAGGAGCACTCCCAGGTCCTTCTCCTCAGGCTGCTCTTGGACCTGGTACATCCTGAGAAGCCAAGGACATAGGATTTGCAGGGAGTTATTTTTCAAGTTATCATCCTAGACTATGAGAGAAAGGAGCAGAGAAGGGAATCAGAGGCTGCTTGTGGGATCTTCTCTGGTACACAGGCACTGTAAAACGGCTTGGGACAGGGGTTTTACAGCAGCACTTAGGAAATGCCAGATCACAGTCTTGGGCTGAGGAAAGGACAGAAAAATATGAAAATCTGCTTCTTTGGACTAAATTACCTGTTTAGCAATGTGGCTTTTGATAGCTTTTCTGCACAGCAGAACATAGACTTGTGGCAAGGATCATCCTAAAGTTTTCAGTACAAAAGTAAGAATTGCTACTAGTCAGCTGTTATCCAAAACCAGTTCAGATATATCCCTGGGAAACAGGCTGAAGTGGTAATTTTTGAAACAAGTACTGACCAGTAATTTAATGCATTGTCGAAAGTGTCTGAATATCTTCACTTTCTTTTGGCTTCTCCTGGCACAGTGAAAAGCAGTTTTGGGCATTTCACGGGTCCTGGTATGTGATGTATGAGTTTGTGGGGACTATGGGATCCATAAGTTATGTTCTTACGCAAAGTTGCATTTTAGTTTTCATCAGAACACGGAAGTCAAGCACCACTACTTTAAGACTGTGCATAATCTGTCTCAGAAAATAGTAGGATAGGATTGTATGTCCTTGAAAGAAATTTCTACTTATTAATGAACAGAGAACGAATCCTTTATTCCATTTTTTAATGTCAGAGACAGATTTATATCTGTGGTTTGATGTAGTGCTATGACAATTTGTATATTAGTGGATTTACTTCAGAGAGACATGTGTTTGCATACGTGCACTCTGAGTCCCCTTTGGTAAAGGGAAATATTTATTCTGAAAGCATATATTGTGTTTCCAAGATGGACTGATTCAGGTTTTCATTCAGAAATGGAGAGTTGTGGCAAATTTAGATCTCTCCGGAGCCTTCTCTTCTCCAGGCTGAACACCACCAACTGTCTTCATAGCAGAAGGGCTCCAGCCCTCTGATTGTCTTCATGGCCCTCTGCTGGACTAATTCCAACAGCTGATATTAATTGCAAAGCTCCTCAACAGTCCCGCTCTTGCACCCCTTGAGAAACACAGCGGGGAGCAACTGTCCCGTTTTCTTCATGTTGCACCTGAAAGGGAGGATCTGGTCTTCAGTGTCCTCACGGTGCCCTTGAAAGGGGCTGCTGGTCACTGGGTTTTGGCCGAGCTCAGCCTGAGAAGTGAGCAGCAGATCCCGACCCTGCTGTCACCCGGGCGTATGGAGAGACCATGGCTTGGGAGATGCCTTTGGACAGATTCAGGGAGGAGCTGCTGGTGCCAGCACAAGGGGATGACCACTCACCCCTCCTGATTCAGGTACTTTTGTAATGGCTTTTCTCTGCATGAAATTTTCAGTATTTCCTTAACAGCAAGAATGCAGCACTGCATACTTCTCCTGGTGCTACCTAAACCATAATAATTTATGCCATGATTCTTAGCACTTGTGAAGGAAAGGATTGGTTACATCCAAGCTAGGATGGCCAATGTATATTGTCTCCCTATGTGGATCCTCCTTCGACTGAGAGCCAAAACTCCCGCATCCAATGATACAGAGAAAGGAGATTGTGGGATATATTTTTCTACTGGTACTGGCACAGGCAACTTCCATGAAGTCTTGCTCATCTTTGAGAGGTATGCAATGACTCTTCAGCTTTTTTATTACCCTTGACATTGCTGCTGCTGTTTCTCACCCCTCTCTTTCTTCCCAGCATTTGTTTTTTAAGAAGGAGAAATAACTTTCCCGTGTTCAAGTTCATAGAATCCATAATTTCAGAAATGTCGCTTTTTTGCAAAGTTCTCTGTTCACCCCAGTGGAGTCAGTGATGGGCCGCAGCTATCTGGTTCTAGGAAAACACAACAAATATGTTGGCCCAATGGTTTTCTGACCATATATAGGCTTAACTAGCCTTTTGGAAGATATGGTTGGTAGCTGTGATCAGCACAGGGCAGTTAGAAACTATTAAGAAACACTCCTATTACCAGTCATTTATTGTACAGTCTAGAACTATGCCCTCTGGGGGGTGTCAGCTTCACGAGGGGTGGGTGTTGAGCAGACCTGGTGTATTCCAGCAGGGGCATGGCGANCCTCTGATCATCTTCATGGCCCTCCTCTGGACCCGCTCCATCAGGTCCATGTCCTTCCTATACTGAGGGCTCCAGCCCTGCACACAGGACTCCAGGTGGACATGTCTCACTGCACATCACCCTTTGAATCCATAGCTCTCCTTCTGCTGGGTTTGCCGGGATCTTGCTGAGACATATGATTTGTTTGCCAGGGGTGTAGTGGAAAGAGGGAGAAGATAAAGCAAAGAGGAAGGTGGGCAGATGGCGGTGGCTGCTGGGGTGGGCTGGAGAAGAGACCAGAGGTCGGGTGTGATAGGAGAGAGGCAGGTAGTAAAAGCAGAGGCTGAGCTGCGGACCTGCCTTTTCTTTGTAAATTCATTTGTTGCTAAGAATAACCTGCCTGGACAGTATCCTACAGCATGCTCCAACCTAAAGGGCATTTTGGTCTGACAAATGAAAACGAATAGAGAGAAGTTATTGCCATACGAACACGCGGATTGAAAACATGTGTTGAGTGATTAAAGGCGAAGGCTTGATGACAGGACCCGTACTGGAGATGGCGCATCTCGGGGAGGAGACTTGCTGTTTGGGAAATGCCATGTTTTACCATTGAGTTCATTAGTATTTGCCATAAGGAAAACAACAAATGTTGACTCCAGGGAAAAAAAAGAAAAAAAAAAAAACAACAACAAAAAAACCCAAACCCACCACATCTAGCTCAGATCCTATCACTGCCTACAAGATGTTTGCTTTGGAAACACCTCGCTGGGGTTTCTGTCGGTCTGTGCTCGGCGTACGCTGCCTCACGGACAGTTTAGGATTTTGCTCTGCCTGTGCTTGGACTGCGTCCCAGGAGTGTGCTCGGTGTCAGGAATCCAGGCTGGAAAAATTGTGCATTCTGGGAGATTAGCCCCTGAGCCATGCCCCCGCGGTGCCCGAAGGCCAGGCAGGTCCGGGAGCACTGGGGAGGCTGCAGATCCTTTGCAGCTGAGCTCCAGGGAGTGACCAAAGGCAGCAGGTACCGATCAATCTGGCAGTGACGATGCAATAGAGAGAGCAGAGCGAGCCATGAGGAAGTTTTGGTTCAATAGATGTTTATTATAAATCATTTTCTGCTTGTCTGTTTACAATGCTCTGCCTTTCCTTAATGTTTTTGAGGGAGTAACAGACCTTGTGTTTTAACTCGACAACAATATTTTTATATGAAAAAGTAATGACACATCCTTGCTATTCGTATTTTCAGGTGAGATGTTAACCAGAACTGTGGGTCCAAACACCTCACCCCAAACATTGCAAACTGAGGAACGAGAGCAAACCAGTCACAGCACAGAAACTTTGCTAATTTCCGTGACAATAACCAGTGTATCTGTGACTTGGTGCCATGGACCTGCATCAGGTTAACATCTGACAGTCCTTAATGGTCACAGCCCTTTTGTCGGTTTTCCAGCAAGAAACTGCACCACAAGCTGGTACTTAAAACCCAACAGAATTCAATCCTGCCAGTCAGCTCTTGGGAATTTTTACCCAGAAGAAGCCGTCTGCAGGAAAACTCCGAGCCAGGACAAGTGCTGGATCTGTCACAGATTGTGCCACTGCTGCACTGGGTTT
The DNA here is from genome assembly GCA_013400375.1 of Thinocorus orbignyianus. Lineage (NCBI taxonomy): Eukaryota > Metazoa > Chordata > Aves > Ciconiiformes > Thinocoridae > Thinocorus > Thinocorus orbignyianus. The sequence goes on along the minus strand of VXBW01005829.1, from coordinate 80,799 downwards.
AAATTGGGCATACTCTCATCATACTCACCTCGTGAGAAGCTGGAAATGCTAATTAAGAAGGGTTCATTCAGATGTGTGCCTGGGTCTATTAATTGCATCTTGTGCAATGTATTAATTGCTATTAGTTGCTATGGAGTGGGGTAACCCATCTCTCTAGTCTGTTAAGTGTTGTGCCAGTCCACCCAGAAATGTTTCTCTAAAGAGAAACAAGTGAAGTTTAATTGTTCAGAGTTTCTTAAGTCCAAAGACGAGTGAACAAGGATGGGGAAAATTAATTTTCAGTCTTGAAGGACATCTGGTTTAGAGTTCAGAATAAAAAAAAATAAAACAAAACCACTTTTTTTTTTTTTTAACCTGCACCATTTCCCCAACCTCTCTTTTGCCACCTTGATGGTTGTGCTGGCAAAAGGAGAAGGCAGGCACAGGGACTGAAAATTACTTTTGGCAATGCCTGTGATGGAAGAATATGACCAAATTTTGTTTTACTCGTTTCTTGCAAAGTCAGCTTTACAGCTGTTGGAAATCCAGAGAATCGAGAAACCTTTCTGCTTCTTGCATTCACTCCTTGGTTTTACAAGTCTGTTTCTGGTAAAATAGCCTATTTAGTTCAATTTATTCAGGAAGCCCTTCTGGCTTCCTTTCCCCTTCCATGAGAGCACAGAGGATGTAGCCTAGTGTGGACATTTCAGATGGCTTTTGATGAATATCATTTTTTTCACAGTCCCATTGATCTCTCGAGCTTTCAAGTCCACTTCTGTCTGTTCCTCACTGGGAGATTTCAGACCCAAAAGAGCTGTGGAGGTGGAGATGTGCAGCTCCATGGCAGGAGGTACCCCAGATGCCCAGGGCAGTGACAAGTCCAGCAGGTCCATCTGTTGGAGGGTGACTGTTGGAAGCAGGACTTCAGAGCACCAGGACTTTTCATTCAGCACATTGCAAATGTACGTTCCAGTTCGGTATTGCCCATGACGTGTAGGAATGCAGTGGTAAAATACAGAAAGCTGAGATATTTCTGGGACTTCTTGGTTTGATAAGGACCCTGTGTGCTCTGTAAAGCACTCTGCAACAGGCAAAATAAAAATGGGCAGTTGTTTGTTGTGGCTCGTGCACCTCCTCTGTTCTCTCTCCCAAGACCTGGATAAAAAACAGTCTACAAAATAAAGCTGCATGTAGATGGCAGCTGGATGCTCTGGGGCTCCAGGGAATGGTGGGAATGGGGTCAGAGACAGTGAAGGGACAGCCAAAAAAGTAAGAGAGGTCTCTCTGTTGCTAAACTTCACCTGCCCTTTGAGAAAGGGCACTGGGCACGGGGGTGGCTGCAGAGAAGAGGGCTCTCCTGGGGGACGCAGGAGTGCCTGCTGGAGGAGGGGGAATCGTGGCGTCCATCCCCAGAGAGAAGCTGTGCCTGGGCACAGGGTGGGCAACAGCTCCTGAGGGCAGGTAGAGGAGAACATCTACTGGGCAGGCAGAGCTGCCCGCTGCTGGAGGAGGGGATGCTGCTTACCCAGGTGGGG
>VXBW01005829.1:65519-79271 GCA_013400375.1 Thinocorus orbignyianus | reverse complement strand
GGCAAGGCGGGGGGGGGGGGGTGTCTCCAAACCAGACCTCGAGTTCCCGTTTGCTTCACATGGCTGAGTCCAAAAGAGCAGCCTGTCACCTCGGCAGAGGGGACGCACCAAGCTGCTGCCCCCGCTGAAGTTTGCAGGGCTGATCCCAGGGTTTGCAGGGTGGCAATAGGCAATCCTGCCCTCCCGGAGCACAGTCACCCTGCTCAGCTGGTGGGCAGCAGCCAGGTGTGGTGGCATGTCCCCTTCCTCCTTTGCTGAGTCTGTGGACAGGCTGAGGGACCCGTGGGCATGGGCAACCACCTCCAGCCAGGCTCCTTCCCCCACCCACCCCGCCAGGGCTCACACATGCACCGCTCCTTTCTGCCCATCTGCGTCGGAATACATAAAACTGGTTTCTCTCTCATGGTATTAATAATCCCTTGGATGTCTTTGTTTAAAGTATTGCAGTGGGAAGTGCTATTTTAAGTCTCCATTGAGTCAGGCGGAATGCGAAACCTCCTCCCGCCGGACACTTCACACTTGGTGCTTATCTGCCTGCAGGCTGGTATTTTGTCTAATACAATGTGGAGATTAGCTCTCCTTGTGATTTCACTTTCACAATTTACATTTCATAACGTTTGGGGCAGCCACAACAGTCTGCATGAGATCGTGTCCACATCTTCCTAGTGGCGTGGTCCACGCGGCAGCGTTAGTGGTCCAGTGGCAGGGCTCTGCTCTGGGAGATGCTGGGGGTCAGGTCCTGTGAGGTGCCTGCTGGTCAGGCCCTGGAGCTGGCAAGCAGGTCCTGGCATCCTCCAGAACGTTCAGCTTGCTAACAATTCATCAAGTAGCTACGAACAGTGCTTGGCTCTTTAGCCTGAGATAACACTCAGCTGACTCGCTGCGTATTCAGAAAGCATTTTTGGTTTTGAAGTGGCTCGAAGTTGAACTCCCTCCCCCTGTTGGCTAAATCGTTGTGGGAGAGAGCTTGGTACAAGTGCTCCGGACGGGATCCGCTGTGTGCACATCAGATCTGGACACACAACCTGGGCCAGCACAAGAAGTGCTTTTCTTCACTTTTTAAAATCTGTGCTGTTTTACTGTGATTGTGGGCTGAAACTCACTTCTGCAACCCAGGGAAGGGAATCTCCTTGGCTAAAAAAAAAAAAAAAGGGGTAAAAAACATTGCCGAAAAGGAAATATTTTTATTAAATTTGCAACAGAAGCCCAGAATAAAAAAAATCTGTCCAAAGAATGGTCCAGGGTATAGCTTTTGCTGACTAAATCTTCATGAGATTTAACAAGGGGAGGAGAGGGGACTATCAGAGTAAGTGCTGTTGTAACTGTAAAACTGTTTGTATAATATGAATATAAATAAATAAAAAATTGTGTGTTATGAATGAGAAATAAGGGGGGAAATGGAAGTGCTGCACAAAACCCACAGAAATTCATTATTATAGAAATAACACTAATTTTTAATTCCTTGTCCTGGCTTTGCAGGAAGTGTAGCAATGGTGTAGCATGGCCAGTCGTGGCTTTTCACAGTTGCAGCCATGGCCCAGGCTGATGAGGACATGGGAAGGTGCAGCACTAGTGAGCCTTAAGGGGAAGCTTATCTCAGCCCAGCTCCTTGGACTGACCTCTTGCCCCATCTGCCCACCTCCTGGGGCTCTTTTAGGGCACTAACTAGAGCTGAGTTGATAATCAAAGTTACACAGGTAGGTTCCTCTTCCTTTCTGTTTGTATGCCTTCTGTCTCAGCCACATGACACTCCTCTTGTAGGGGAGGAGGATGGAGAGGAATTGTCTCCAGATTCCACTCCTTCAGTCAGTACCTGGGATAATCCCTTATCTCTTCTTAAAATATCAGGTCTGCTGGGGAAATAAATACGTGAATGATTTCTCCATCCCTTGGAGAGCGCTCTACTCTTCTCCAACCCTGGAAGTGGAGATGGAAACTCTGGGAAGGTGAACTTCTTTGGAGTTCTGATCTGCTCTGATCCTTGAGGTGGTGGGATCTAAGCTTGGGGGTGTCCCAGTTGGCAGATTCACAGGATTAATTCCAAATACTTAAGACCCAGAGAAGAGAGACCTGAAGAGTCTCGGTCATGTGGCAGAAGATCCAGAATAAATGTCATGGGACTGGGCCAAACTATACGTGTAACCCTGGCATGTTTCTCTCCTTATTTCATGTGTAGTCCCAGGCCCCTGACTCCTCAGTTTGCATTCAGCAGGCTGGGATCACCATGGCTGGCTGATCCTTTTTGGGAGGGGACATGCCAGGTGATTGTCTCACCAGTTCCAGCCCTCCCAAAGGTTTGGAGAAAGGGCCATTGGTCCAGGCAAGCTGAGGTATTCTGTGTTAGACTTCACTGGACTGCACTCAAAAACCCTTGCACATTTTTTTAACTTACACAAACAGTATCCATCTGGTGGTGGGTCATTTCCAAGGATGCTCCCTCCCATAGCAAGTTTCACTGAATAGAAGCAGAAAGCGTGCACAAGACAGAAATAAGGACTCCCATCTCCATCCTGTGCCTCCAGGTTTGAGAGGATGACCTGGAAGACATCCTGGTGAAGACAGGCTCCTTTCTCCATGTGGGCAGGAACCAGTCCTCCATCACAGCAGCATGGTGATGCTCTGGGTGAGGACCTGGGACCTGGTGAAGAGGTCAGTGAGCCAGGGGGGGTCCCAGCAGAGCAGGGACTCTGTGTCACTGTGTGCCACAAGGGACAGCCCAGGGGGAGGTCCCCTCCGTGAAGGAAAACGAGCCGGTTTTGGAGAGGGGAGGTTTGCTGAACGTAGGCTTCCAGGGCTCAGCAGTGCACGTTACTGCTGGATACCAGCACAACATGTTACTGCTTTACCCTTTCCAACCTTTGCTTATAAATATCGTGATCTCTGTTTCACCCATAACTCCCAGAGAACAAAGTTGATTTATTATTGTTCTTTCAACTGTGGCTAATAATAAAGTGTGAACTCCACGCAAAGCTCATCTCTGTACCAGGGGCTCTGTTGTTATGAAATCAGTGAATCCAAATACCGGGGAGATGGGAATGTGTCAAAGGTGTTGTTGAGGCATTTTTTTACACCCCTTGCAAGGGCCATCGTGGGTCCAGGAACAGCTTTGTTTAAAGACTCTGGTCTCCTTTGGCAGGTAGCAGCTGCTATCTTTTTTTTTATTATTTTTTTATTTTTTCTCTTCTAAGTGGTATTGAGAGCTTAAAATGATTTACAAGTCAGAAACAACAACATGCCAGTGACACTTTTGAAACACATTTTTTTCCTCTAAATCATTTGCAAGTATTTTTCTGTAGAAGCTGGAGCCCTGCTGAGGCATGCTGGCTCAGGGCTGTGTTTCTCCCGTTTATGGTACCCCACGCACAGGCAGTAAATGCCTCCACTCGTTGGCCCTGTAGGTCCCTTGCCATCACCGGGCTGCCTTTGGAGAAGTCCAATCCCTGCTTCTGGACTGGCAGAGTTTTCTAAATCACAGGGCTTCATATCCTGCCCCTCAACCATCACATTCTCACTGCAAACAAGCACTTTCAGTTCATGCCTGGAAGCTTCTTAACTCTGACCTTGCTGGAAAATTCAGCGAGATGGGGAGGACTGCATTAAAAAAATAAAAGTGAAAAACAACAAAATCCTCCTAGGCATGACATGGAAGAAAAATTAATATTTAAAATGCGTGTGTGATGTAATGGGACTTAAAATAGTCTGTATCCTGGAAAAAAGAGATTAACTGCTTAAGGCAAACTAATGAAAAGGTCACTTGGACAACACTTGCTAAGCGCTCCCTGTACTGCATCATGGACTTATCGGTTCTGTTTGACAGGGACTCACACATGATCCCAGGCACTTATCTCTGTTTTATACTTTATGAAAAATTGATTGACTCCTTTTGACCAGGAATTTGCGTTAAATAAGAAATAAAATGTTGTTTATGGGCAACTTTCTCTTTCCATAATCAGCAGGGGCCAGTTTTATAAGAACAGGGCATCAAATCTTAATACTGCAAAGTACCTGCATATTTGACATGGCACAGTGAACTCTTCTGTTATTATCTCAGCTGGATCAGTTCCTAAAGTTAAACAGAAACAGCGGTGAACATTTTCCATGCTTTCTGCCTTTAACCAGCTTTCCTGCACCCTCTGGCACGGACTGCATCCTGCCGAGGTAAGTGCCAGTCCTCCCAGTGACACAGACTGAGCAGAGTGGTATGGAGATCTCCATCCCTCACCACCCCAGCCTGGAGCTGGCAGTGCTGGGACATCCCAGCTTCTGCGTGCCAGGCTGCGAGTGCAGCAGGCTTCCCATCTGCATTTTGCTGCCTGTCGATTCCCTGGGGCAGCTATCTTCTTCCCCCTGGTTAAGGAACATTAGTGGTGCCCAGTGTGCTGATGTAGTGGTTTCACTGTGGTAGGCGTGCAAACGCTGCCTACTGAAATTTGAAAGCTGGGTTGGGGATCAGAGAGCTGAGCCCAAAGTGTTCATCTGCTTAAAATTTCAACCAGCGTCATTTGGAGCACTCTTGCCTAGCGTATCAGACACAATTATTGGACAGTAGCATGCAAGTGAGACTTAGAGCTCTCATGACCTTGAGATGCCTTGCTGGAGGCGAGGACCACAGTCTAGGAAGGTGTCCTTGCATGCTAGCTTCTTCTTCCATAGGTATCTGTAATTGACCACTGCCAGAGACTGGATTGTTGGCCAGGTGGGCTGTAGTCACCCAGAATGCCTGCATTTATGTTCCCCTTCAACTGGTCATAGCTGAGGTTAAAGGCTCTGCCATCTTCCGGAGCAGGCAGGGCGCAGACACAATTCCTGGACTTGCTGCCTCTTACCTCTAGGAAGGCTGTGGGAAGGGAGCCCCATCCTGAACAGTGCTTGCTCTGTGGTACTGTCCTTCACCTTGCCTCTGCAGAGCCAAAAACAGGCTATGGGGAGAGCTTTAGATTGGATATCAGGAAGAAATTCTTTGCTGTGAGGGTGGTGAGACCCTGGAACAGATTGCCCAGAGAAGCTGTGGCTGCCCCATCCCTGGAGGGGTTCAAGGCCAGGCTGGATGGGGCTTGGAGCAACCTGGTGTGGTGGGAGGTGTCCCTGCCCATGGCAGGAGGGGGGGAACTGGATGATCTTTAAGGTCCCTTCCAACTCTAACCATTCTATGATTCTATGATTCCTTCTTGTTCTGTACTGGGTCCCCTTGCTGGTGGTGAATGGGAGAAACCGGGTATGGTTCAGAGAAAGGCTTGAGCGCGTGGCCTATAAAGAGAGAGGCAACAACAACTGGCAAGAGGGAGACTCAGAGGGAATCTACCAGCAGATCTCAGCTGTGAAAAGCAGCTACAAAGGCAACTGCATGAAACTCTTCTTGGTAACGGGAGACAATATGGCAAGTGCCAAAAGCCACTTGTGTGGCAAGTGCAGACTGGACTCCAGGAAAAACTCCAGCAAGAGGGTAACACAGCACTGGAACAGATCACCCAGAAAGGCTGTGGGCTTCCCAACCCTGAAAGTCTTAAAGACTCAGGTATACAAGCCATGGCTGACCTGAGCTTGTTTTGCTGATAATCCCTCTTTGTGGAACAGTGTGGACAACAGGCTGTGAAGGTCCCTTCCTGCTAACAGACCTGTGGTTTCTGTGATTCTTTTCTCTGCTGTGTTTCAGGGGTACTGTTACAACAGCCATATGGAGAGGACATTATATAGGGACTGTTCCTTTTTAAAACATTTTTATTTTTGTAAAGGAATTACTTTGCAGTTAGCAAGCCTTACCACCTTCCCACACTGTACCTGTTTTTCTCCATTGGAGTTGTAGTCTCACAGGATTTCCTTGAGGATTTCTTTGCTTTTCAGCAATGCCACACAGCTGCAGGGTGGAAATGCTTCTTGACCTCCTTTGGTGCAGACCATGTGCTCTGCCTTAGGGAAATGGATTCTGTTTGACTTATCTCAAAATAGGACACACGCATACTCCCCTGGGTGTTGGGAATATAACCTCTGAAAGGGGTGTTACATACCCGCTCTTCCTAAACGTGGTTTTATTTTCCCGAATAAAGTGTCATAAAGCCTTCAAAAATTTTGCAATATAACTCAAATGCTGTGTGGCGCTGCAGCCAGCGCCAGGCAGAAAGTGTTAGATCTTACAATCCCAGAAGCTGCAGCTTATAAATTCAGGCAGCCTTTTCAAAGATTTATGCTTTAAGCTGGGAGGTATGAAAGATGAAGTTCCTACTTCAGGGGCTTAGATGGGACCAACACCAAGACTCATCCAAAGCTTGAGGCTGTTCAGACAAGGGCTCTGTCCCATCTTTGAAGTTAAAATTGCTGCTAAAACTTGGTCTGAAATGTGTTGGGAGCTGACTTAGACCCATGTCTCCTCCCTTAGCCAGGTGCTTTTGTGGTCACAAGATGTGGGAGAGCCCACAAAGCTGCAGAGCCTCTCTCTGTCCTCCCTCCAATGGGTCCACTCCTGGCACCAGTGGAAAACTTGTGTTTGAAACCACGGATTTTCACCCGTTTTCACTAGCATCACTATGACCTGTATGGACAAGTGGCTACAGCAGGAAACCTCTCCCAAGCTGTGCATACACTAAGCAGAGCAGGAGGAAGTATCAATAGCGTTTGGAAACCATGTTCTCCCTATGAACAATGTCAGACTGGGGGATCTGGGCATGAAGACCCAGCAGGACATGTCACAGGTGGGCTTTGAGTGATAACAGATAAATAGGTAAAGGGGTGGTGACAGCAACCTATCCTACCATGAGGACTGTGGATCAGGTATGTAATAACACTCGAGCAGAAGATGGCCCCACATGCAGTTGTGCAACCTTGATAAAGTAGGACTTCATTAGAAACGGTAATTAGGACAGAAAAACAGCCTCCAACCTGTGCTGACCTCACACTTTGTTAGCTGGGCTGCCCCAGGTTCTGCTGGATGGAACAATTCTGGAGGAAGAAGAGCTGTTCTGGTTTCACCTGTTACCATAGTTTCTGTCTTCTGCATCTTGGGCGATCCCGTGATGGGCTGCAGTTGTCCTCTCTGCCCAGGGCTGAGGCAACCTGCTCATGGAGGAGTTGAGCTGCTCCTTGCGATGGCCACCTTATGACTGCCTGAAGGATTTCATGCTGTGGTGGTACTTCTGCAGCACCTTTTACCACCGATAGATTCCTCCAGAAACAGAGAAAATGACTCAGAAATGTTGTTACACACAAACCCCTCAATTATACAAAGTCCTGCAAATATCAGATAAGACCATAACACGTGAAAGGTCACAGCAACACCAGCTATGTCATGAATAGCAGCAACAAGTAGCAGCCAGTGCCTGATTCAGTCTAAGGCTAGAAAGATGAAAAGATAGAAATGTTGTTGGCTTTAATCCTTTTGTAGTGCGTTCCAGGCAGCTGTCAACTGCTGAACATTCGAACAACCAGGGCCTCCCAAAGGGAAATAACATCTTCGGAATGGCCAGGCTCAAGAAAACACCACATCTTAGATGATGCATTGATGGGGAAAAATAAATTCAGAAGAGAATTTGGTGCTTTGCCGAGCAATGTCCTGCAGATAAGCTTGTACCAGTTCTTCAGTCACGCACTAATGATCTTTGGTCCATTACATGTTATAAATCACTCTGATGGATACAGAAAAGGGTAATAAATGAATAAATAAATAACAAACACTCTGTGGATAGTGCTGATCATAGAAAGATGAATTAATCATAAACAGTGTTTCCAAAGGCTGTGACACGAATGAGCATTCCTTTGATATCAGCCGTGCTCTTCTTCCCACCAACTTGTTCTCAAATAAACATCCCAGTAAATATTTGTCTCCTTGCTCTGGACTTGCAAATAAAATGAGAACGGCCACATCCTCTCCTGGCCTACAGGCAGCCATTCCATCAGAATGCTGCTGGACTTCAGGTTGGGATTCACTTCAGCTCCCTTGAGTTAGCCCTGGGCTTCTCATTGTAGTTGAGACTGGTCTCTCTGGGCTCCCTTTGGAGTTACCCTTTTGGTTGCTACTCTCCTGGACTTCCAATTTCTTTTGTCATCGCTCCACTGTCTGATGTCACACCCTGGTGCTCTCTTCCCTGGAAGGGGCCCTGGGAAGTTCTGGTGTCACACTGCAGCACAGCCTGCACTGAGGTCCCTTCTGATGAAGTGCTTTCCACCTCCATGCCAATGGCTTGTGGCACCACAACCCAAGCCTTTGCCCTGTTTGGTGCCCTCCTGAACATCTGGGTCATGGCAGCACACCAGAATGCACATCACAGGAGCAGCAGCTCAGAGCTGCTCTGTTCCTCTGTTCCTCTGGAGACGATTCCCCAAAGGTCCAAAGGGGGCCAGCAGCAGAGGAAGGGGTTGCTTTGCTGTGCCCTGCCATTTCACAGCTCCACCAATCCCCAGCCCACCACCGGTACTGTCCCACAGGACTTGAGCAAGGCTGAGATGAGCCCCTCTGGGATGCAGCAACAGCTCTATTGGACTCAAGATAACCATTTCCAACGGATTCAGGGCTGATTCCAAAGCCATGTTTCCTCTTTCTGGTGCCGTATGATTGCAAACACTTACTTCATCTTCTGCCTGCTCTTCTTCACAGGTGAAGCCCATTCATTATTTTTAACTGTAGGCATAACTCTTCTTTATCTTTAAACCCTACTGTTCTTCCTGCTCAGACTGATTACACGACTGCATGCACTCTGTCTCCTGGTTGCTTGCCTGAGCACAAACCATCCTACTGCTCCCTGGGGATGTTTCCATACACAGCAGCCAGATGCTCCGAGGAGGTGCTTCTGATGGGTGACTCTGCAGCTGGTATCTCATTCCTCAGGCTGCAGAGAGGCCACCACTGGGGCAGCAGCCTGCCCTACGAGCATCATATCAAAACATCCTGCTTCCTGCAGCACAGCGTGTTGCCTTGGCCATGTCTCACCTCCGTTTGTCACGTTCCATCTGAGGAATCTCTTGGCAACTCCAGCCCACAAATGTCCTGGAGTGGACACCACACTTCAGCCTCACCTTCAAGATGTTGCTCCCAGTATCAGCTTCACCTTTACCAGATTCAAAGCCTAAATTTTCATATGTCAAAGCCAAATGCTGTCTCCAAATGGTTTGAGTTCCCAGACAACTGTTTTTTTGAAAGCAGGAGGGTTCAGGCAACAGGAATGCTGCTGCAAATAAACAGTGCTCAAAGGGCTTGGGATCCTCTACCTGACCCGGAGTGTAAAAACCTGCACGAGCAATGCCTTTTAGCAGAAAACTTGTGATGTCCTACTAGATAAATAGATCTGGTTACCTCGTTATGTGCAGCATTCCCTCTTATGGTCCTCCACATTAGCACTGCCATGAGATCACAGAGATGGAGAGTAGCTAATAAGAGACATTATTTGAGTAATCTGAGGCAATCAGCAAGTTCTTAGCTTTTCCTGCTGCTCATTTTCCCTAGACTGGAAATGAAATGGGAGGCAAAAGAACTGGAAGATGTTTTTAAGTGTGGTTCTGGCCTGCACAAATGTCTCTATAATGTGGATATTGTTGTGCATTGTTTCTTAATAGGCCTCTCAATTAGTTCTGCTGAGTACAGCACAGTGGGAGAACTGGTTTTATCTCCCTGCCTCCAGCCTTGATTTTAGCTCAGCCAAAGAGGGCTGTCCACTGCTGTTACCAGCACAGAGCTTGAGGAAGCACTGGTACGGAGAAAGCACAGCTGTAGGAAGAGAGGATGGAGGAGCAGATACCACACTCAATGGTCTCAGCTGACAAACACAGCAATGTCTTCTCTAGCTGGCACCACAGTACTCCAGGCTGTAAGAAACACGCTGGGCTTCTTCCAGATGAGATGCCACCATCAGTAACAACAGACGTGCATGACTTTGTGATGCTTGGTTTAAATCCCAGCCTCAGAGACGCCTGTACAATCCCTTTGCTTTTGCTGTGACTTATGAGACGCCTGGGCAGGAGCACTTGGCGTAACAGAGAGGCACATCCATGGGTGGACGTGGAAGAAGCTGGTTTCTGCCAGGCGATGAGGTTCTGTTTGCTGAATGCAGAAAAGCTTCTAGACTGCACACTCTGGCCCAGAGCACAACCACGTGATGCGAATGCAGTTGATATTGCAGAGGACAAAACTGTGCTCAAAGAAACCACTGAAACTGGGATTTCCCCTGTGCATCCACCTTGAAATAGTGCAGTCCAGAACACCTTTTACTCTGCCCATCCAGAAAAGTGTTTCTATAGATCTGCGTATTATGGTCTGGATTCCAAACTAGACTTGTATCTTCAAGTCCTGAGGACGTGGTTGTCTTTCCTCAGCCCATCATCTCCTCTGCATCACCCACAGTGATTCAAGAGGGCAACTCTTAGCACGCGTCTCTGCTTTTTTGTTCTCTGAGTGTGAACTAATAATAAAGCCATCTCTTCGTTATTCTCATTATTCTTTATTCATTATTCTTTTTCATTTATTCATTATTCTTCATTATTCATTATTCTCATAATCTCAATTCATTATTGTCTTTCTGCCTGCAAAAAACAACAAGTTGGAGAATAAATGTACATCTATGAGAGAGAACCAGCTTTGATGAGATTAATATTAAATAATACACAAATGGCTCCGCACAGCGAAGTGCAAAGTATTGCAGGTGTTGGAAAATTATATGGCTTCATTCAAGCCTGGAAGGAACCCAGCTAAACTTAGGTCAGTCTGACAAGTTAATTTTTTGAGCTGGTAGTGCGAAGTTTTGCATTCAAAGAAATAATGTGTACTGAGTCCAAACAGGAGGTTAGTACACAAGCATAGTCAAAACCAACCAAAAATGGGCTTACTTCGAGTGCCACTGAGGGCAGAACCTTACCCTCCAATAAAGTTTTGTGAAGGGCTGGCATGCACTCACCTGGACCACATCAGTCACCTCACCTAAGAGGAGGNTCATATGTCAAAGCCAAATGCTGTCTCCAAATGGTTTGAGTTCCCAGACAACTGTTTTTTTGAAAGCAGGAGGGTTCAGGCAACAGGAATGCTGCTGCAAATAAACAGTGCTCAAAGGGCTTGGGATCCTCTACCTGACCCGGAGTGTAAAAACCTGCACGAGCAATGCCTTTTAGCAGAAAACTTGTGATGTCCTACTAGATAAATAGATCTGGTTACCTCGTTATCTGCAGCATTCCCTCTTATGGTCCTCCACATTAGCACTGCCATGAGATCACAGAGATGGAGAGTAGCTAATAAGAGACATTATTTGAGTAATCTGAGGCAATCAGCAAGTTCTTAGCTTTTCCTGCTGCTCATTTTCCCTAGACTGGAAATGAAATGGGAGGCAAAAGAACTGGAAGATGTTTTTAAGTGTGGTTTTGGCCTGCACAAATGTCTCTATAATGTGGATATTGTTGTGCATTGTTTCTTAATAGGCCTCTCAATTAGTTCTGCTGAGTACAGCACAGTGGGAGAACTGGTTTTATCTCCCTGCCTCCAGCCTTGATTTTAGCTCAGCCAAAGAGGGCTGTCCACTGCTGTTACCAGCACAGAGCTTGAGGAAGCACTGGTACGGAGAAAGCACAGCTGTAGGAAGAGAGGATGGAGGAGCAGATACCACACTCAATGGTCTCAGCTGACAAACACAGCAATGTCTTCTCTAGCTGGCACCACAGTACTCCAGGCTGTAAGAAACACGCTGGGCTTCTTCCAGATGAGATGCCACCATCAGTAACAACAGACGTGCATGACTTTGTGATGCTTGGTTTAAATCCCAGCCTCAGAGACGCCTGTACAATCCCTTTGCTTTTGCTGTGACTTATGAGACGCCTGGGCAGGAGCACTTGGCGTAACAGAGAGGCACATCCATGGGTGGACGTGGAAGAAGCTGGTTTCTGCCAGGCGATGAGGTTCTGTTTGCTGAATGCAGAAAAGCTTCTAGACTGCACACTCTGGCCCAGAGCACAACCACGTGATGCGAATGCAGTTGATATTGCAGAGGACAAAACTGTGCTCAAAGAAACCACTGAAACTGGGATTTCCCCTGTGCATCCACCTTGAAATAGTGCAGTCCAGAACACCTTTTACTCTGCCCATCCAGAAAAGTGTTTCTATAGATCTGCGTATTATGGTCTGGATTCCAAACTAGACTTGTATCTTCAAGTCCTGAGGACGTGGTTGTCTTTCCTCAGCCCATCATCTCCTCTGCATCACCCACAGTGATTCAAGAGGGCAACTCTTAGCACGCGTCTCTGCTTTTTTGTTCTCTGAGTGTGAACTAATAATAAAGCCATCTCTTCGTTATTCTCATTATTCTTTATTCATTATTCTTTTTCATTTATTCATTATTCTTCATTATTCATTATTCTCATAATCTCAATTCATTATTGTCTTTCTGCCTGCAAAAAACAACAAGTTGGAGAATAAATGTACATCTATGAGAGAGAACCAGCTTTGATGAGATTAATATTAAATAATACACAAATGGCTCCGCACAGCGAAGTGCAAAGTATTGCAGGTGTTGGAAAATTATATGGCTTCATTCAAGCCTGGAAGGAACCCAGCTAAACTTAGGTCAGTCTGACAAGTTAATTTTTTGAGCTGGTAGTGCGAAGTTTTGCATTCAAAGAAATAATGTGTACTGAGTCCAAACAGGAGGTCAGTACACAAGCATAGTCAAAACCAACCAAAAGTGGGCTTACTTCGAGTGCCACTGAGGGCAGAACCTTACCCTCCAATAAAGTTTTGTGAAGGGCTGGCATGCACTCACCTGGACCACATCAGTCACCTCACCTAAGAGGAGGATGCCATGAAGATGGAAAAGGTGTAAACAAGAGCAGGAAAGGTGGAGAGGCAGAAAGCATCCTACCTGAGGACAAGGTACATGGTTGCCATGATATAGTACATGAACACAATACCTGAGGGATGGCAGAGAAACATCAGAGCATGCCAAGGTTCCCACTTCATTTTTTGTTGCCACCATTCCAATCCTAAGACACATTCAGTGAGTTTTGAAAATAGCCTGTTAGAGATGGAGAAGAACCTGGATGCTGTACATGCAGAAACTGCATGGATTCTGAGCACATTGTACATTTATGTGGATAAGAAATCTCCTCTGAAAAAGCCTCAGAGGATAAATTTAAGACTTCAGAGCACTGTCCAACACTACTTTTCAGGTGCAAAGTAAGCCCTTGAACTGTATGTCTGTTTTTCACCGGAAGTTTTATGTTTTCTGCACAGCCCCCAGTACAGCCCGTGTGTGGGACAGGCACAGACTGTGCTTTCTGCAATGGGCAGGTTCAAGGGCCTGAGCCTCCAGGGAGCTCTCTGGAGACCATAAGCTGATGAGTTTATGAAGAGCTGATGTAACAATATGTCTGTAATTTGGGGGTGAGGGATGGTGACATCAGGAGGCTGAGGTTAGGAGTTCACACCAGCAGTGCTCAGGGAAGCACTACCTGTGTGGATGTATGTGCGTGGCCGGGCACGAGGTGACTCTGGGGGGAATTTGTCTACCAAATTGTGGCCCTCAGTGACCTTGCTCCCCATCCCCTGGAGAGGCAGGAAACCTGTCTCCTGGGCCTGTTGTTCATGTGACCATCCCCCTGTACTCGGCCCCACCAGGAATCCTGTGTCCAGTTTTGGGGCCCTCATGTCAGGAAAGACATTGAGGGGCTGGAGCAGGTCCAGAGAAGGACAACAAAGCTGGTGAGGACTCTGGAGCACAAGTCTTCTGAGGAACAGCTGAGGGAGCTGGAGGGGTTCAGTCTGGAGAAAAGGAGGCTGAGGGGAGACCTTCT